>JAVKPL010013617.1:0-76259 GCA_032173675.1 Gastrolobium villosum | reverse complement strand
ATATTGAGGTACCCAAATTACTATTAGCTAAATGAAGCTAAGCATTTCTTAATTATGACATAAATACTTTTCAGTTAAGTCGGTATTAAGAAAATTTAATGAAGTTTTATTTTATTTTTAATAAATTCCCATAATTTAATTAGCAAGTTTTCAATTAAATTCCTACTTATTATAAACTTTTGTAATTAAGTATTTGAAACCAGTAACAACAGTATACAGGAAACTTTAAATATAAAGAATATTAAAAAAATATAAATTATAAGAATCATTTTAAAAATTTATTAAAAATATAGAACCTAGCTGTATTGGTATTTTTTTTAAACATACCGATATAGGTATTTAAAAGTAACAGAATTATTTTTATAATACAAAAATAACTTTCAACGTAAGAAAATATCGAAAGCAGCAATTAAATTTTATCCCTCTTCAGGTGCTAATTGATACATTGAACTAGAAGCAAAATCAAATATTCATTGTATATCGTATTGTTGTGATTATTAGAACCTTCAAATTAAGCCATAAACAGAATAATAATAATAATTAAAAAAAAAAAAAAACTAAACATATCAGATTTTGCATACCTTGGGTAGGCCAAGTTACTAAAGCATGTACCCCTTCATTTGCAACAAAATGCCAAAGGAATCATACATGTGTATGCAGGCACATAGCTGGTATGTGGTCCTTGGCTTCAGCGATAATGTGATGCTGCTTCCACATTATTTTGCAAAGCATTTATGATCTTTGGATAGCACTTGGCAAGGTTGTGCTTGGTTGGTGAGAAACATCTCAATTCTGCTCACTGGCAAGTGGCAATATGTGTTGTGTAATTGGTTGGTTGGAGTCTTTTTACTTTATTATTAAACTCGAATAATTATGTTTTAAAAAATGATTTCTATGTAAATTCTTAAACTTCCTTACTGAAGCTTTCATAATGCAAGATTGATAAGGAATAAGGCAATGATGGCATATAGAACGACTCAAATGACATCCAATGATCCCTTTAATATATTAGCTTCTGTCTGTTTACCGTTCTCATTAAACACCATCCCAAAAGCTAATAAATAGTGTTCAAAGCATTTACATCATCCCAAAAGTAAATTCTTCCAACTTTTAGTTGCCCTTACAATCAATGTGTGACTATATATCTCAACACATCCCCTCACACGAAAGCCCACTGGGCTCGAAGGCGGACAACATACAAGCCCACCTACATGTGAAAATTCCACTACAAAGAAAGTGGGAGACGGTGAGATTTCGAACGCTCTAATACCATGTAAAGAACCTTAGGATACATCATCTCAAAAGCTAGCTCAAATGGTGGGAGTGCCCAAGGCCTTATAAAGGCCACATTAATTGTCCATACAATCAATGTGAGACTATATATCTCAACAACTGTCTTAAATTTTGGCTGTAGATAAATGAGCTTTCTTTGTTGGCTTTTCATTTATAATCCTTTACTTTAAAAGATTATTGGAGGGGAAATATTTATGGTAAGATTCACTCGGTCCATCTATTCAATAAAGAATGAGGAATGACTGTTATGCTTGTATGAAAATGAGAAAAAAATATTTTTTTTATCTAAGTGTCACTTGTTGAAGGGTCAGCTTGGCTCAGCGGTAAGCTTGTTTGCTGTGGTGTGTCAGATCGCGGGTTCGAATCAGTCTCTCTGCAAAAAGTAGGGGAAAAGACTGCCTAGAGTATTCCCTTCCCCAGACAGTCACGAAGTGGGTATTTGAACTGGGTCGGCCCTTACTTGTTGAATGACGGATATAACTACTATAGACATACAGAAGATGATGTCCATTGGAGGAAGCTGTTTTGGTCAACCATGGTGGCCACTGGTGTCTCATATTATCATCTGTGGAATATAGGTTTTATCACTGCATTTTACTTTACTCTAATATGGCGTGAAAAGTAAGTTTAGATCCAAGCTATTATTATGCCTGATCATATCATCCTACCATAGTACCTTATGTTGATTTCTCCAATTCCTAATCATTTATCTGTTACGTACGTTTGATCTGATCATAATTAGCTTCAATTTTGGCTTTACAACTAAGAATATAAGTTCAAAGTCACACTGTACGTAATTGAGAATTTCAAATTAACGGGCAAAAAGGTTGTGAGTTGTAATCATTTATTTAAATGTTCTATGACGTTAAAGTGGGGGAGATTTTTACTATGTCTCACTGAGGCCATGTGCTAAGCCAGTGGAAAAGCGCAAGCTTTTTTAACTTTTCATTTTTCATCGGGTAGCAAAAGAAAAAAAAGTGAATCTGCTTTTCTACTTTTCATTTCACTTTCAATTTGCTTTGACAAATTGTGTGAGTGAACGTGAGGTTCCTACTTTAGTGCTTCCAGCTATCTCTCTCCCTCTCTAACACAAACGGGCATCCAATTAAGAAAAAAATGTTTCTACTTTTAAATGACACAACTTATATCATTTCACTCTCAGGTGATTGATACTCACACCTTTATATTTTTTTGTCTATTCTCTCCTCTTTATCCATATCTTTCTCTCTTTTAAAATGACACAACTTTACGATCCTTTAAGATGATATACACTCTACTCTTCTCTTCTATTGAACCCAAACTCTTTTAAGCTTTAACTCCTAGCATTCATAAAGCCTATATCAGCATCTCAACTATATATGAAACAAAGATGAAGATTAAGGGTGTGGCTTATAATAAAACTCCTTGAAAAAACGAATTACAATGAATATTTTTTTAATTTGAGTTCCACAAACTATGGATATAATTACAGTTAAATTTTTTATTTTTTTTAATTAAAGGGAACTAGACTACAAATGCAGACCCTTAGCAATGGCCTTATTTGTTTCTAAATTGGTTGTTTCATAAACTGGAAGCTCTTCTTGGTACCTTGCAGCTCCAATAAGGTGATCCAGCTCAAACAAGTCTGAGCTTGAATAACTCAGAGCATCATCTTCGTCATCCTCATAAAAACCTCTAAAATCAAATTCACCCTTACCAGAATTTCGGTAACCCTTTATAAAATCACGTGCTGCTGCTTCAGCTCCATTTTCTTTTACCAAAACAGTGTTCTTCTTCAGCTCCTTTATTGAAGAATTTCTTGTAATCTTTCGAACAGTACTAGACAATGGCAACAAACTTGGTTCACTCTCATAAATATATTTGTAGCAAGATGGTTGTTCAGAATCCTCACCAAGGATTATGCTAACGGGGTAAAATCTCACAGACCTTTTGACGCCATTGGTTGACTTTTTTTTATCTGAAGAAGGTGTTTTGCTCATACAAGACCTCCTTGAAAAGGAAGAAGCTGAGGAAGAGAAACATGGGGACTTGGATTTATGCTCAAAACTAACATCTTCTACAGCCCCAACGTAACACATTTTCGCTTTCTTCACATTCTCATAGCTGAATATAGAGCTAAGGAAGCTAGCTATTCTACTCCCTGGTGAAATGGGTTGCTTCACTTTCTGATTCAATTCTCCATAAATTCTCAACGCCCTCAACTTGGTACTTGTAAAACCACCCTCCCGCTGTGGCTTCTGTTGCTCTTGCTTTTCTGAATTCCTATGATCCTGGTTCATATGCTTCTGGGGCCTCTCAATTTTGGGTCTTGAAATTTGTTTCTTGAAGGTTGAGTCTGTTTCTGAAGAGGAAAACACTTCCCCGGAGCTACATTCCGATGAGCTTGAACTTGAGTTAAGGAATTGAGAACTATTGGAGCTCTGCTTCTCCATCCAATCTTCTATCATCACGGCTCGGCGAAGATTCATACTCTTTTTACCACCTTTTTGAGAGTAAACAACACCATGGTTGTGGTTCAAATAGCTGTGTTGGGACGTGTGGGTGGTTTGATTAATATTGTAGAGACCCAGTTGTTGATCCTCATCAAGATCGGTTTTTGATTCGTCGATGGAACGGTAAATGGTGTCGAGGAGAGTGGAGGAGAAAGAAGGGGTTCTTCTCCTTTGTGGGCATGAGCCTTCTCGCATCGACCTCTCCCTCCTATGCATTTTAGTGCATATAGTTTCTGCTACAGGGAGAACACGAATTTATAGCGAAAGTGAAAACAAAAGGAAGGGTTTGTATTTGTCTCTGATGAAAGAAAAGAGGAAAAGGACAGTGAAGTTTAGATTACGGTTGGTAAAGTAAAAAAAGCTGTAGTAATGTTCGCTCAGAGAATGTCAAAAGCTTCGAGGCTCGTTAGAAAAGAACGAATGCAGCTAGATCGTGTGAAAAACAGAGAAACACGCGTGTGATTTGAGGTTAAGAGAGAGAAGGGAGAATTTTGGTGACAAGTGACAGTGTTGGTTGGGATTGTGTTGTACATGTTTTGTACGCAAGCATGTTTAGGTGTTGGCAGTAGAAGTGCACAGCTTTCGGTGAACATTAAAAAAATAAAAATACAAAATTGATTGGGAAATAGGAAACGGTGACAGAGATGAAGAGTAAGGTAAAGAGGGATTGATTGATGTGAAGAAGGAGTAGCAGCCTAGCAGTATTATGACATGCTTGGATAATTGGATTGGATTTGAAGAACAACTGCTACTGTTTCCAAAAAAAAAAAAAAAAAAAAAAGAACTGCTACGAAAAAGACGCACTAAGGTCTATGGACGTAACATAGTGTTACAAGTTGGAAGTGATTCCCGCGCGTGCGGGTTATCTTTTCAGAGATGATAATATCATTATTATAAAAAGGCAAAAAAATTAATTTATTATATTTTTAATAAAAAATTACGAAAATAAATTCATTTTGAAAATAATTATGAAAAGGAAATATAGCAGTGAAACACGATCCACATGGGCGTGACCAGTTGAGAGAGACACCCTAATTGGGAGTGTCCCTCTTCTCGGTCACGCTCAAATGGGAAGTGTCTCTCTCCTTGGTCACCCGGATTGAGAGTGTCTCTCTCCAACCTGGTTACGGCCCATGTAGGCGTGACTCACGCTTAGGTCACGCCCACATGGGCGTGTCTCTCTTTATTGGAACACGCCCATGTGGACGTGTCTCTCTTTTCATAATTTTTTATTAAAAAAAGTAATAAATTAATTTCTTTGCCATTATAAAAAGGGTTTATCATCTATCATTTAACATGATTAGAAAAAATTTCCTACACTCACAATATTTTGTGGGGTCCACAGTAAAAAAAACACTGACACACACAACAAATCTCTATAACATTACAGAATCACTTTTTCTACGACATAAGTAAAAATCGTTCTGCTTCAGTCTTCAATCGGTATTTTGCTCTAGTACCCATTTTTTTATATCTGTGCTAAAATATTTCACGGCAATTGTAATTGTGTAATTTGAACTTGGCATTCAAGGGAAGGAAAATGATGTGCTAAGCACTAAACTAAACTATTTTGATTTTATATTGTTTTATTTATATATTATGTATTATATATCTTTACATGAGTTTAATTTAAGCAATTTAATTAGTAATTTATTATTTTAATATTGTGACCGAGCCAATGACTTGTTCTGATTTAATAACATTGGTTCAAATAACACTCGATCTCACTCTATGCTTTTTTTAGTTAAAAAAATCTTTAGTACACATTTACCATTTAATGTTTTTCATGTAAATAGAAAATATTTTTATCTCTTATGTGCAAAAGTAAGTGGATAAGGTCCTATAATATAAGAGAAAGAAAAAAAAAACTATAATCCACCCACAAATATATATGTGTAAAAAATAAAATTAATTTTTATTTGAATTTTTTTCCTATTTTTGCTATAGAAATTTTTTTCTTACACCCTCGTATAATGGATTTAAATATAAGAGAGAGAAAAGATTAGTAGGACCACTTACTTTTTTTTTTGATATAAATGGAGGGTCTAGCCCAGAAACCCTACAAAGACAACTGATTCAGATCCATAGACATATGATCAACCAACAAATTAAAACAAAAAAGGTTCCAAAAAGGAACTATACTCATAGGGGGAGAGGAAAAAAATCCTCAACTCTCCACCCTTGCAGCTCAAGCCTAACTTAGCTAATGTGTCGGCAGCCTCATTCTTTCTTCTTTTTTTGATAAATAACCTCATTCTTTTCTCTAGGAATAAAATCCACAAGTACATGATCAAAACCCACAACTCTGGTTTTAATCAAATCAATTAAGCTAGCAAACCCACAAGCACCAATATCAGTCTCAAGACAAAGGATGGCTTCTTTACTATCACAGCCTATCCAAATTCTGGTTATAGCTAAACTAGCGGCCAGCTTCAGACCATGCAGAATGCCTCTGAGTTCAGCTTCCAATGGAGAGCAAGGACCTATATGATAAGAGAAGCCACTAATCCAGCTTCCTTTCGATGAACAGACCACTCCACCACAAGCTCCACTGCTGTCAGATTGTTGTACAGCTCCATCAACAAACAACATAGTATTTATGGGAGCTAATCCCAAGCACGCCTTCCCAATTTGAACAACAGTTTCAGCACCTGGAGCAAAAGGATTCGCATTTCCATTTCTCTTCATACCTGTCAGAAATTGTAAGATTTTTTTGATTGGGTCTTGAGGTCTAGCAAAAACAGGATCATTGTATAATGGAATTTCTCCATTGCCACAGATACCAGCATGATACAAAATAAATTTCCTTCCAAGATTTCCATAGTTGCGATTTAAAAAGGCTTAAAGAGATTTGCTCTAAACCACTCCCTTCCATTCGAAGATAAGAATGCAACAGGAATAAAGCCTCCAAACCACCTTCCCCAAATGTTCCTGGCCACTGTACAATCTCTGAGAATGTGAATTAAAGTTTCTTGCTCCAGCCCACAAGAGGGGCAGCCACTCTCCCCTCCACCCCAATGGCAAGTAATGCTCCTCACAGAGAGTTTGTTAAGGCAAGCTAACCACAAAAATACAGCAATTCTGAATGGAACTCTCCACTTCCAAATAGCTGCCCATAAAGAGTCCTTAATAGGCTCAGTAAATGATTGTATGCATTTTTAACAATTGATTTACCTGGATTAATCACTTTCTAGATAAGCCAATCACCTAGATTTCCTGGCTTAGGGGGGAATATTGCTCAATATGATGCAAGCTGCAGCATCCAAGAATTGATCCAAATACTCCCAGTTCCAATCATCAGTATTGGAGTTCACCAAATCCCAAACTTTGAAATCCAGGTCAGATATATGAGGTTTAAAGAAGCCAATTCAAAAAGAGGATTCTGCCAACCACCCCATGGATCTAGCCAGAAGTTCATTGTCTTGCCATCCAAAACCACCCATTCTAAGTGATGAGAAATCTTAGAGTGAGCTAGATATATGTTTTTCCACATAGATGAGTCACAGGGCTTACTTAGCATTTAGGCTACAGTAAGGATCATGATTTCTACCATACTTTCCAATTAGCACCCTCACCCAAAGGCTGTCTTGACCAGATATAAGATTCCAGGCTAACTTCTGGATAAAAGCCTCATTCTGAATCCTGAGATCAATAATACCAAGACCACCACACTCCTTAGGTTGGCACATGATCTCCCAGCTCACATAATGGACCCTTCTTTTGGTCTTCGTATCTCCCAAGATAAAATTCCTTTGAAGCCTCTCAATATCCTGGCATACATTCAAAGGAATAATATTATTTTGCATATGATAACTCGGAATAGCAGAGATAACACCTTTTGCAAGAGTAATTCTGCCTGCCAAAGATAGGTATTTAGATTTCCACCCTTGAAGTTTTTTCTGAATCCTAGAGATAACCTCAACATAATAATCCTTTTTAATTCTTCCATGTCCCATCATAGACCACAAATATCTCCCCAAATTTTGAACCTTCTAAAGCCGCTGGCGTCGGAGAGCACTTCTGACATCCTGAGGGGTATTCTTCAAGAAACCACTTACTTTTATGTAAGTATGTCAAAGATTTTTTTTTTTGAAGTAAAAAAAAAAAACATTAAATCTTTTTTATGTATAGAAAAAAATATTAAACCTCACATCCATGCATGATTTTGCGTTGTGTAACATAATTAGAACGTGAATGTGTACAAAATTCGCGATTATCCGGTGTCTAAAATTAAAAAAAAAATTCTTTGGTATGTAAAACTTTTTAAATTTAAGAAAAAAATATATATAAACATTTAATATTACAAGAGAGAAATATATAATTAATAATTAATTCGTATGAAATATTAAAAAACATTTGAAATTATAATTATCATTTTATTTATAATTTGAAAATTCTCTCAATAAAAAATAAATTTTAGAAATAAATAAAATAAGAAAATGATAGAAAAGTAAATAATAAATAACAAAACATAATTATTATATTTGATGAAAATCACATTTGAAATAAAATAATTTATTGAAAGTATTAATTAAACATATAAGTGTATTTTAATGATGAAATTACGTACTTGATAGAAAAAGAAATTATAATAAGAAACTATCTCCTATGTAGCAGTAGATTTAACAAAGAAAAAAAAAGTATATAATATTATTTTAGACAATTTTACCTAATGTTTACTAAAATGCCGTCGTTTTGAAATTGAAAAATTAAAAAGTTGGAATGATAAAGATTATTGTAACCATGAAATAAATTAAAATTACAAATATACCATGATTTCTATCTCAAATTACATCATTTCGATAAATATTAGATAAAATTGTCTAAAGTAACTTTAAAAAATATGAACTCATTAATAAATTATAAATAGATAATCAAAACTAGGCGTGGTAATAAGGCCAGGGGCCTAAGGCCCGACCCGTTTCGGCTCGGCTCGACTAGTCTTTTTTAATTATTGGACCCAGACTTATACTAATGCAAAAGCCTTTTTATTTAAAAGGCATCGGGCTTCCATTGCCAAGCCCGGCCTTGAAGCCTTGGAGGCTGGCCCGTATACAATAATTTTATTTATTTTTTATATTTTTATATTAATCATTTGAGACAGCGAGTGCCACTTTTCATAATTACTAACAATATTTCATAATTACTAACAACGATTGGTAAAGAAATAAGAGATAAGAAGATGAAGATATAAGATGTAGTAAAAGAAAGATTAAAAATGACAAAAAAAAAGATGAAGGTAATTCCGTTGCTGATGTTTTGGCAACCAAAGGGAGACTATTAGACACCTGGGATCTACAGTTTTTTTCTTGAAGTCCATATAGATTGTAGAGAGCTGTTTGCTAGAGATTTGATGGACACTACTTGCCCCAGACTCTGTTTTATTTCTAGTTCTGTTGCTTTCCCCTTTGTTCAAAAAAAAAAAATATTAAGGAAACAGTAGATGTGTCGTTGTTATTTTGACTTTTTAATATTAATATATTTTTTTATTGCAAAAGAAACAACTATTATTTTCTTACAAAAAATACATACGAGTGCATGATTAATGGGTTAAATATTGCTGCAAATTGAAAGGTAATGTTTTTATTTTTAATAAAAAAACAGGTCGCAGGCTTAATACAGGCTTTTATTTTTTGTAAATGAATCAGGCCACAGGCTAATATTATATTCGTAACAGGTAACAGGCTAAGGCCAGTCTGACACGTTTAAATACAGGCTTGACCCGTTAAGATCAAAGCTCGGCCCGACCCGGCCCGTTAACACCCCTAATCAAAACTATATAGGTATAAAGTGATTTGTGTAAATATGTATAATATTGTTCATCAAAAAAAAAATATGTATAATATTTTTTTTAGTTTTTATTGTTTTATATTTTTTTCACGCATTCTAATCATTTGAACGCCGTTTTTTTATAAAAATTATTATTATAATAAATAAACAGTCTATCTATTTATTTATTTTTGTGTATGATAAGTAAATATGTACCTTAACAATTTAGGGCTTCTTCGTGTTAATGCATCCCAGCATTGATACAGCTGAAATGTAATTAAAACAATAGTTTCTAAATTGGTCTAATTTCTCCATTTATGTAATCGGATGTGTCACAATAAAACAGGGAAAAGTAATTAACGAAGAAGGCGGAGAGGGGGTGAGTTTCAAAATTCAAATAAAACAAAGTCGTACTTTTTTGGCGTGACCCCTAATGCGAAATGAAAAAATGTGTTGGGGTTAATCCAGTTTTTAAATTTGTATCGTATTTATATTGATAGAAATACATACACAAAAAATTGTATCGTATTTGTATTTGTATTAAAAGTTTTGATCTATTTTCAAATGCATATCATGTTTGATTTAAATGTATTATGTTGATATTAAATTTATGTCATGTCAATCCAAATTGACACATTTAATTTCTACAAAGATGCAGTTCTTTGCAAAAGAAATGTTGATGGTCGTGAATTTTTTTGACAGATTTCTTAACATGTTTTGTATTATTTAATAAATTTTATTTGAGTTTTATTAAATAAAATTTAAATTTAAATTAGTTAATAAAATTTATTTGCTACTAAAAATATATTGTTAACCTTCATTTTTTTTTAATTTTTTTTTTGGTGAAATTAACCTTCATTTTTAAATAAAATATAAAGATAAATATAGAATATACATAAAATTTATTTGCTACTAAAAATATATTGTTAACCTTAATTTTTAAATAAAATATAAAGATACTCAATATAGAATATACAGCAAGAAGCCCGATGGATTTTTGGGTCAAAGTTCGTTGGTTTTCTTTCGAGATTTAACTTAATAGGCTCCATAATAAAGGCCTTTTGAAGTGTCTCACCCAAAATTGGGGGATTTCCTTTGTCCTGGGTCGGTTGGGCCTCAAATTTTCCAAACAACGGCTTTTATGAAAATGAAGTAGGATGAAAATTTTATTTTTCATTTTAATAAAGGATAAGAATTATTTTTAACTCATGTTAAGATTTTACTTCGCGTTCAACCATCTTACGTTTTAGATCAATAACCTTATTTTTTCAAATTCTTCATGAAAAAATAATGAAGTTACTGCATGAGATTGCCAATTTTCCATGATATCATTTTTAATGAAGTTGCATGTTTATTATCCCCGCAATGATTCAAAGAAGATCGAATCCTATTGCCTATTGCAGCTGCTTGACATATGCAAGTTCATTTGTCTGTGGATGATAACAAATATGCGTGCTGCACGAAACAAAAAATAATGAAAGTAGATTCATTCTTTGTATCCAATTTGAGTAGTCATAGAATTAATTTACACCCACCAGACTTCTTAGGTTCTTAAGTAAACAATTGCTGCTCTTGATCCACCAATATCTTTAACTAGTACAAACTATATTTGCCATCCACATCCAAGAGAACAACCTGAACCGGTCGCACAAAAGACGAGATGAGGAGTGTGAGTAGAGATTCAAATAGCCCAAAACAGGCAGAGGGCAAGTAGCACCTGATCTTCTGACATCTTCTTCACCTATAACGAGATTTAGTAGTATAGCAAAACAAATATGGAACAATTTTATAAGCAACACCACCTCCACACCGTGTAAAGCAAGAGCAGTCACTCCCCTTTGTATAATCTCACAAGTATTGTTCATGTATTCTGGCACGGTTCTCCTCCCACCATAATCTAGCATGCATCTCCCTAAATTTTTCTCGGCTGCACAACGCATGAGAACACCCAGAGATAAATTCCTTAGAGTTCTACATCAAAATGCAACTACAATAACCAAACACAACATATATATATATATATATATATAAGTTATTCTACCTACCTATGACAACTTTTGCCTACTACTCTCCACAATCATTATATCAAAATCTAGATAGGAGAGATAAATAATAAAGGTAATTGAGATTATGATCTAATAGTGTTTGAGATTAATAGGCAAAAGTAGTTTAAAAAAAAGTAGGTAGAATAATCTATCCCATATATATATATATATATATCCATGCCAATATTTACACCATCCATAAAGTTGAGAACCTATCCCACATATATATATATATATATATATATATATATATATATATATATATATATATATATATATATATATATATAGATTATGATTAATAGGTTTGAGAGTAGTAGTCAAAAGTAGTTAAGATTGATCCATTTGTATCTAATGTCTCACATCATATATAATTATATATATATATATATATACATATATATATAGATATATATATATAAAATATATATATATATATATATATATATATATATATATATATATATATATATATATATCCATGCCTAGATTTACACCATCCATAAAGTTGAGACAACGATTAGTTGAAGCAGAATGGCTGAAAGTAATAGACAAATCAGAAATAGATTTTCCCAATTTTTGTTTCTAAATTCTTGTCCTTTAGATCAATTAACCTGCGATGTGTTAAATCGTCGTATATTTGACATAGCAATGAACGGCTAAAGGCAACATTGTCCAGCCATAAAATTGCTAGCAAGCGTACCTGAATCTGACTCGTCTGAGCTCCCTTTTGCCACCTGGCAACGCTCTGATGGTAATGTAAACCCCAGGTTCATCCTGTTCAACCCATTCAGTCTCCAAATCACTAGCATTACTGATTGATAAATCACCAGAGCGATCAGCGTCTCTCGATGAGCTACTTGTGATAGAAGCGTCCATTGATGATATCTCGGTCTTGGCCGCACTAATGGTGGAGACTTTTGGGGTTGAGTTCATAACATTCGAATCATAGAAATGCCGGGATTGCATTGACTGATGATCAAAGGAATCTGAGGATGAGTATCCCATTCCCATCCCCGTTGGTCGGTACATATTACGAGGTAACCGTTCCCTGCTTAGTGGAGGTGTTACAGGGCTATCTTCTGCTGATTCAAGCTTTGTGCTCTGTTACCAACCCAAGTAAAAATAACAAATTAAAAACAGTAAAAAATGATATATAAAAAAAACCAGTAAAAATAAAAAAAAAAAAATGAATTCAGTAATCAAGAGAAAATTCCGAAAGGAATCATTGCTGGAAGTATTTATTAATTATAAAGAAAAGGCAAAAAATATTAAGAAGGCATTGAACAAAGTCAGAATTGTTAAAGTGAAGCACCTGAAGTTTATAAGCAGACTCACTATATCTAAGACAGGCGAAATTAATGCTTTGGAATTATTTTATGTTATAGGACTAAAAGTCAAAGCGCAAAACAAATTGGGTTAAATCAATGGCGAACTACAATTAATTAGAACACTGTTATATGCGTCATAACTTCTGTATGCCTATGTGAACAGCCGTAAACATTGCCTCAAGTAACATGCAGCAACCATTACTAAATTGTGGCATGATTACACGTCTAGGAGCTACCCAAATTACCTCATCCTCAGACCTAGGTGGCGTTGGAAGAGGGAACGCTTGGCGGTTAAACCTTTGAACATTGTAAAGTTCCATGACCCTGTCATAGTTCTCTGCCCACCACCTTTGAGCTTGCCATTTGTTGAACATCTCTCGACTGCATTGAAAGAAAAAACCAGTTCATTTTACTACTCTTTAGTCCTGATATGATCATGTGAACTATGTACATGAGAAAAAAGCACCATCGCATGTAGCATCTGAATTTTGGAAAAGAGCATTGCAACCGTATTATAAAAGTGCAAAACAGTAAAACCTAAACGGTCCCTTTTGTCCTCCCCACCCCATCTCGTTTTTACCATAATTTATTTTTTCTTTGTATTATGTTTGAAGTTGGGTAGACTGGTGGAATAATAATTCTTTCATGTTAAGAGATAATCAAGCCTTTTTTCCATATTTTGTATGAGTGGTCCGCGTGACTAGCTTGAAACCCTCAACTAATTTCAATTGTTGCTGTTATTATTATGTTTTTTGTTGACCAAATGGCTTTTTTAGATTAATTGTCAAAAAAATTAGTGGTTTATGACACTGTAGTCAATCATGCTAAGTCATTCGGTGCGTGGAATAAGGGTTTCTACAGCCAAATTTGACCTTACATTTTAGGTTTGTCTAGACAATCGAAAGCACGTGGGTCCAAACCTAATTATTTCGAACTATATTAGTAAACGCACCAAAACATGAATTGATTTCGATGGTTGATTATGTTTTAATATTAGCTTCAGATAAATGTGTCTTAAATTTATCTCCTAACATGTGTGCATAGATCGGCCCACTAGTACCAGTTGGTTGGGATTGCACCACAAATCACCAAGTAGGACCAACTCACATTGATGCCATTCATGCTTTTATATATCTTACAATAGAGGAAGGATATTCTTACTACCAAAATTTTCTACTACTAACTTACTACCTATCTAATCACCATTGAATCAAAGAGAGAATATTAAAAAGTTTTTGAAAAAAGAGAAAATGTTGATCCATTGATTATGCTTTTATCTTACAATAATATAAGAAAAAACAATCAGCTAAAATCCATAAGACCTTAATCTATATTGTCTATCTTTAACTTTATTTCGTGCCCACCTAGTAAAGGTTCATATTTTTGTCTTGTATATATTTCTGGGGTGGACGATGATGGGAGCGTTCCCCAGCATATCTCAGAATAAAAGAAAAAAGAAAACTGGTACAAAAGAAGACAAGTCACGAAAAATGGGGCATGACACGAAGAAATTTGAAAATGAAGGAAGCAGAAGAGTTTCCTCCGACCAGTCGACAAAACTCGGTTAAAAGGTTCGAACACAATCAAGAATGACCCACAGGGCCACCTCCACTTACCGGCCACATTAAGTTGTCTTTTGGATACCTTTTTTGATTGCTTTTGGCAAAGGCGTGAAATTTTACTAAAAAATGTGGGGCCCAAACCTACCCTCTTTCATATTTACGGAGGAGGATCATTGATAGCATTGGGGAATTTAAGTTTGGATACTTGAAGGGGCATACTAACAACTGGGCACCTATTAGCACTTTCTTTTTTTGTTATGTAATTATTTTTATATGAATTCTAATTTTTTTTGATAGTCCTCTCGATGTCTTCATAAACATTTACTCTTTGAATCAATTATGGAATTAATCTTAAATTGAGACTAAGTCACAATTGAAGTTCTCCACCCCTCTTAAATTTTATCTTTAATCCAAAACAAAATAGACAAGTCTGTGTAAATGCCTTGAAGTTCCAAAATTTGGATGATTTTCTCCAAATGATAATTTTATAAGTTGGGATTTATTAATCTTATGTTGTTGGAGATATCTTATCTCATATCATAGAGATAAACATGTAGCTCTTATTATTTTATTTTTATTTTTTTGTAAAAAATGGGTCCCAAATTTTTATTTCTGTGACATAAAGATAAAATATCTCCAGCAATAAGAAAAAAATGTTTTTCTAAGTTATAGGATCGTCACTCACTACATTCAAAGCTCAACATCATGTATTCATTAGATATTGATATAAATCTCACACTTAATTTTACAATTAGGCATATAAACCGAACCAAAAATTTAGGCATTTTACTGTATTGTCCAGATTTTTTTTTCAAAAAAAGAAAATAATGCGATCTATATTCAAAATATAATACCTACATATTGTAAGGTTTATCTTTAGATCTTGTAATTATTTTATTTTAAATATTATCATACATTATTCTTAAGGTAATGCAATACACAAAACCAGATAAATAAAATTTTATATATTATAAAATGAATATAATTTAGATATGTTTAAAATCATATAACACTTTTATACATAGATAATTCCACCTACAATCTGATAAATCCATCATCTATATTTGTTTTTCTAAAATTATTTATTCATTACTTTTCTAAATCTTATATTTAATGTAAAATCTAAAAACTATGATATTATCAAGTTATTCAAATTTAAGGACAAACTTGGTAATTACCTTATATTATGAAATTAAAATTTTAAAATCTTTAAAAAAATTAATGTAATAGCTTATTATCAAGTAGAGAACCAATTTAAGAATACTCTATATTAACTACCAAAAAAAAAAAGAATACTCTATTTTTCACCCGGGAAATCTTAATGAAAATCCAGTTAGCACCAAGCAAACCGTTCATGCAACATAAAAGTACCCTAAGAAGAACCGATGATAGGTGAAAACGAGCTAATTAGTGGGGCGTGAGAAATTGACTATCCACCATGGCAAAATGCACTAATTTGTCATCATCACTGGCTAGACGGATCCAAACAGGGACTAATCTTGACCCAACACTGTATTGTAATTTGTAAGGCACGCTCACCGTCCGATCGAAACTCAAAAACGGCAACGAAAGCAACGATACGACGGGAATCGTGGCCCTGATTAGTGATTACAAACACAGCACGAGAGAAGGGGAGGCGTACCTGAACCGTATGCGCTTGAGATCGTTCCCGCCACGCGGCAACGACACGAAGGTAATCAAAACGCCAGGCTCCACCTGCGCCACCCACTCCTTTGGTTCATTCTCTTCCACGAACAGCACCACCGGCTCCACCCGCCGTCCACTGGCGGAGTTCGGCGTTCCCTCCCCGCTCGAAATCCCCTTCAGCCTCGCCTCCATCTCCTTTCCCCATGTCCTCGTCGTCGTCGAGCTCGAGCTCCCCGTTCTCCGGTACGACAATCGGAACCGATCCGAGTCAGCGTCCGACTCGGTATTACTATTAGGTCGACCCTGCGTCGGTGGGCCCGTGCAGGGGGCGCAATGCTTGTAGGCCCCTGATGCCTTCAACGCCATATCCTTTATCTAAAAACGCACTCGAACGTAATAAAAAAAATTAGACACCTAAATAAACCAGATGAATTTGTTTTCAATTTTCAATATTCAATTCCATCGCTTCTACTAGTGTACCTGAGAAGTTAGGGATTTGACGGCTTGGTTTTTAGCAGCGTTTGTTGCGTTGTTCGGATCGGCATCTTCAGGTTTACTCAGTGAGTCGTTTCCTGGTTTCTTTGGACGAGCTATGCACGTAAGCATTTTCGGTTCTCGATCGATTCACAAATCTCTGCAAAAATTAAAAGCCGGATTCCACTATGTCTAGACTACATTGCAGAATTGGATAAAAAAAATAAAATGAAATTGAAACAGAGTGTAAGAAGAGGAGAATGCTACACTGCACCTGAGAGTGATGGTTTCGTGAACTGCAACTGGTAAGGGAACGTTTAAAGCGCAAAAACCGATATGCCACTGCGTATACGCGCCATGCGCGCGCACCAACTTTAATGCGCAACTTCAATTACGAGATCAGAGATTCTCTGTAGAAAAACAGGAATGGAATATTATAATGGCGAGAGAATGAGTTGCCGGAGTTAATGGTTGATTACGGTGGAGGAAGTGGAGGGGACAGGGTAGGCGTGTGTTTATTTGTTTTGTTTTGCTTCGCGAGTGGCTATAATGGTGCCAGAAGAGAGGATTTCATTGCTGTCTCTGTTACTGTGGATTTCGCTTTTTTTGTCTTGCGGTCTCTTACCGGTTACCGGATGTCAACTGGTCATGGCACCTTTCGCGCTTGCTGTGTTTTCAAGTTACGCTTACTTGTTTGCCCGGTCTTCGAGGAAGTTACTCCTTCTCCCTTTCACGTCTTTGGGCTTGGCCCCAACACAACAAACCAAACAAATAAAAAAGCCCAGGCTCATATTAGTTGGGTTTAACTTGGCTTCCACAAGGCTTAGCTACAGTGTCACTGGTGGGATTGCCATTGGGTTGCGCTCAAACCATACAGCGTTTTTCTTTCTTTCTTCATGACTAACAACTCAACAAACAAACAAGCGTTCGGCAGAGAGGCAGTCCTCACTCCTCAGCATGTGCAAAATAGATTCGCAATGTTTACTTGTAGGAGGACAATGGTCCGAAATTTTGAAGCCTATACATGTCGTAAATAATGATGGTCTAAGTTTATCAAAAAAATAATAATAATGATGGTCTACAAATTTTGATTGCATGAAACATTGGAGGTTCATAAATATATCATGGAGGGTAAAATATATCAATCTAAGGATACTACACGCAACAATGGAAGAGACCAAGGCTCAAAATGAATTTCGCGTGATGTTGTGCAGGTATACTGCAAAGGGAAAGTGTGTGAGTGGTTAAGATGGCTCTATATAGATACACAGTACGTAATAGCATATAAGTTGAATAGAGAAGAAGCTCCTTTCCTCTATGTGTGAGGGGTATTTAGAAAGGGAATGCGTCTGTCAAGCGTGGGAGCGATACAGTAGAGAGATGTCACTTAGCCTTGTATTGTCAAGGAGACAAGACATGCTACCCTGTTATCAGTGCATAATGGGTAGCAGTGTGGGATAAGGAGAAAACCTTAATGATAAGTTTCTATGACTCATCATAGGTGCCACTATTCCAAACATTACACCTCATTATTAGCTAAAACAATTATGCAAGCCTAACCAACCAATTAAGTAACTCTAATTTTAGGGGGCGTTTGGTAGAGGAGATATTTTTTATTCTCAGTTAAAAAAATTTGCCGGGAACATGGTGGAGAAAGTTTATAGCCGGGTAAGATAAAAAAAGATGTTTGGTAGATCAAAATTTATTGCTGGGAAAGATAAGAAAATATGTGTTAGTTGTGGGCAATTTTTTTTTCCATAGTTTAATGGTAAAGTTTTCAATTGAAATCAAGTTTAAAATTGTTATCCATCAAAAAAATTTTGCCAAGTAACTTTTTTTTTCCCTCCTACCAAACACCCCCTTAAGGAAAACATTTTATAGTAGTATAATATAACGGCCATTAAGTACATCTTTTACTAAATATGAAAAAAAGTAATACATTTACATTACCTTTACTTTTATGGTTATTTCCTTAATTCCTTTCATATATCTACCTTTTCCTTTTCTGGTAAAGGAATACCTACTCCCATTATATCAAAAATACACTCAATTTTATAAGGAGTGAAAATTTCGAACCTAATTCTAACTGCCAACAAGTCGACAACATCTGTGTTACATCATCATTTTTGAACAAGCAGTGAGCATTGATGATGCTGGGTTTTGATGAGTCTTCACTTTATTATATATTATGAATTAATATGAGCATGAAATTAATTTAAAAATAATTAAAATTTATGAGAATTATAATTAAAGTATTATTTTATTCTCATTAATATTATCATAAAAATTATTATATTTTACAGTAATTTTTAGCTCAGTAAAAAGATAAACTAGATAAACTAGAGTGCTTACCAAAAAAAGAAAGATAAATTAGACAACTCAGGTGGATTTGTTTTGAATTTCTAAATCATATAATTGATCGAAGATCTTTTTGAAGATTATCTTGAATATTTTTATGGAAATTATTTTCTTTAAATATAAAAGAGAAATTTTTAAAGATTTGATTAAAGATATGATCAGATGTTATAGTAAAGATTCCTTTGAGAATATTATGGGAAATTAAAAGATATGATTTCATCACTATAAATAAGAGGCACATTCAGAAAGAAAAGGGCTTTTGAACAATTGAGAAGAGCAAATCCTACTTTAGAGAAAGAAACACGTCTTTTATGCTTTGGAGCATCGGGAGCAGTTTGAATTCAAGAACAAACTGAGGGTTTTGAGGATTCTTCATGCCATCACACCAACGGAGTTCGGGGGATTTTCTTTAATGTCTCTTGTCTTTGATTTCTCTATGTTAGGCTAGATTTTTATGTAGTTAAGGGTAGATGAAACCCAATTGAATTATTATGTATATGGATTAAATTTTCTTTCCAATTTTCCTTTTTTATAATTAAATGAATTTATCTATGTTTAATGCTTTCTATGGGTTTGCTCCCTGTAGATTGATTTCAATGTTGTTAAAATTGAGATTTTAAGTAAAATCGGAAGGGGACTAGAAAATCGTAAAGTGTAAAATCGCAACATAAAAAATTGTAAAAACGTAAAAGCATTTAGAAAAGTGATAAAATCGTTCTGATGAAAAAATCATAAAAACATAAAATCGTAGTGACAAATAGAGATTTTAACAACCATGGTTCATAATCCTTGTGATCTAGGGATAGACATAGGATAATTATGCAATCTTTATATTCTTGTTGTTAATGCATGCTTTCTTAGGGAACTAGGATTCTTTCAAGATTACATGGAATTAAGATAACACGCGATTGAACCTTAATTACTTTAGAGGAGTCAATTGACATTATATTAAGGACAGTTATTTGATTGTTTAATCCATAACATAAGAAGGATATTGGGGGAATGGAAACCTTAACTATGCTCTTTTTTTATTTTCAAAACCAAATTATTTTTCTTTGCTTGCTTTGAATTCTGAACATGCACGATCTTGCTTGTTCTTGGTTTTCTTTATTTTCATCTCAAATTTAATTGTCCAACTAAATCGTTGTTAGCGAACTAGTACTTGAAAAACCATCCTCATATGAACAATCTTGTACTCAGTACACTTTTATTACTTTTACGATCGGTACACTTGCCGAAATCGCAACAAGTTTCGTCGATAGTCTGCAAGCCAATGACCATTGAGTATGACTCATACTTCGTATACTGATGAGGACCGTTATTGGCAGGCTCAGCAGAAAGCCAATTGAGGGCCAGTAGAAACCTGATATTGTTCTGAGCCTTTGACTTATTGTAAATTTATTTTTATTAGTAATTTGAACTTAGGCCATGAATAGCTACTGTTATAATTTTCCAAATCCTATTTATATTCTCTTTGACAAAATTTCTGTAGTGACTTGTTATAATTTTCCAAATCCTATTTATATTCTCTTACAAACTGAGTGACTTGTAACGAGTGGCGGTGGTGTGAATACAGTATAGACAAGTTGAACGTAGCCTACATTCAGTAAACCAAGGTAAATTACTCTGTCATTTTCTCTCTTCTTCTCTTTTTGTTATTTAAATTTGTGTGCGTCAATTTTGAACAATAGCGACGTTCATGCTTGAGTTTTATTAATATTCTACTATTGTAACACCATGTTTTTTGTGGTGGAAGTGCAACATTTCTTAATTAAGATAATAAGATAAAGGCAACATCTAACATAACGATGAGTCAGTTTTTTATTTTTTGGGTACAATCGAAGAGTCAATTTAAATATTGATAGTTGGTGATGGAGACATTAACCAATTTCCTTAAAATGAAATTAGTTATTAAAATTATGAAGGTATTAATTTGTGATTAACTAGTTTAATTATGGTTGAAGTCGAATCAATTACAATTAAATATATATATATTTTAATATTATATAATATATAAGTAATAAAGTAATATAAAATTATAAATAAAATATTATAATTGAGTTTTTTATTAGTAAAAAGAAGCATATGTATAATGTATAATCTTCATGATTAAAAATAAAAACATTAATAACTATTGATTAAAGTGAAGAAAAGAAAATCATTGTGTACTTTTTTTTTGTTTCCCAAGATATCTCCAACCTACAGTCAAAAGACTAATTCTTTCGAGTGGGAGATTATATTAAGTGAATAAATCTCTCCCAAACAATCTGTAACATGCAGTTTCTTCGGGTGCAAGAGCACCTTGTACTATAATTGTTGATTTAGTTTAAATATTGATCATTGGTTGGTAATGAAGACGTCCAACCAATGTCTTTAATATTATATAATATAACAAATATCAAATTAATAAAAAATTATAAGAAATACATATGGGCAAAAAATTTAATTAGCATGAAATAAATGTGTATTTGAATTTTAAGATTAAAAAATAATAATTTATATAATGACTCCGGAACAAAGCAAATAAAAGATAATTATTGGGTTTTATAAGAGTTATGTTGTAGAAAAAATGATTCTATTATATTATAGAGATTCATTTTGCGTGCTAGAATTTTTTTTCTGTGAGCCCCATAAAATGTCGTAAGTGTAGGAAAATTTTTATATTCATGTTAAATGATAGATGATAAACCCATAATTATTATGGAAAGTGAGCATATATATATATATATATATATATATATATATATATATATATATATATATATATATATATATATAGAAATCCCGGAAAAACATTTCATTTTGACCAGTTTCAATGTCAATTTTTTTTTAAGAAATACAAAACTACGTCGTTTTGATTAATGAATAGTGTTTTGAAGGGTGTATTTGTAATTTTATTTATTTTTATATCATATACATTTTACTGAAACACCCTTCATTAATTCACCTAAAATTACATAAACACCCTTCATTAATCAAAACGATAGCAAATTATTCATCTCCATCGAAGAGTTAACATGGTGATTACCCCATATATATATATAACAGATATGGAACGACGCGATTGCACTGCAGTGTCAGGCAGAACCGCACTGCATCATCTTGCCAGAGCAGACGAGGAGGATCAACTTCGAAGATCTCTAACGATGTGCAACCAGTGACGACATGCAAGAGTAACCATCCAATCACCAATTTCGAAGATTTGCAAATTTGCGAGCAACTTAAAATTGAAAGCCCCATTTTTGTGTTTGGTAATTTCTCACACAACCGTGAAATCCCGGATTAACCCAGCTCACAGGCATTTTGACCACTTCAATGTCAATTTTTTTAAGAAAATATCAAAATAATTTAAAATTGAAAAAAATTACCAAAATTATGTAAATAAACACGTATGAAGAGGATGCACATTTAGGTATTAGTCGAATTAATGGATGTCAAGCGATGCAAGTTAAATTAATTACAGTTAATTTGTTAATGTGATTGGTCAATATGCTCACTGGTCAACGTAGCAAATTATTCATCTCCCCTCGAAGAGTTAACATGGTGATTACTTGCAGAAGAATACAATAGTCACGGAATTGAAAAATAAATAACAAAATTTATAAAAAAGCAACCTCTCTTCTGGTAGCAGGTAAAATACACGGTGTACCACCCTCCCAATATTTGTATTTACCAGGACTCGAGAGTGTGATGAAATCGTCGGATAAACTAAATTGAGAGTAAATCTTGTATGGGTAATAGAGATAATAAAGAAAAAACATAGAATGAGATCCATCTTAAATTTGTATGTATGTAGGAAATAGATTTTTTCTTATGTAACATAAGAAAAATAAATTCCATCTTTTACCTGTACTTCTTTGTTAAATTATAAATAAATGTGATTTATGTGTCGTGAGTCTCCAAAGCACGGACACCCATTTTTTAAAAATTTTTGCATGTCGGACACCCTCCGATTAGAGGTGGCAAAGTGGGCGGTCCGCCCCCGCCCCGCCCCACCCCGCCATCGGCTCGCCAAAAAATGAGTCAGCCCGTCTCGCCCCGTCTTTGAAAGTGGGCTGAAAAACTCAGCCCGCCCCGCCCCGTTAGGCGGGTTGGCCCGCCAGCCCGAACCTATTTTACACTGACCCGCCTCGGCCTGCCTATGCCCGCCAACAACCCGCCAAAAAATGAGCCCGCCCCGCTTTTGAGACGAGTTGAAAAACTCAGCATGTCCCGCCCCATTTAGCTGGTGGGGCGGGTTGGCCCGCCGAGCCGAACCCGTTTTGTCACCTCTACCTCCGACACGGGTCCGACACGCGGTCAATATTTAGGGACACGTGGTCAACTCTCGGACACGTTACGACACGTTTTTCCGACACAGAGTCAACTTTTTTTGATACACAGTCAATACTAGGACACGCTCGGACACATTTTTTTTAATCTTAATTTTATTTTATTAAATAAATATAAAAAAATAATTGATAAATCATTTTTTTTATTATGAAATTTGAATGAAAAATTAATAAAGTACGAAAAATTATTTATATTTATATTTATGTTATGAAATTTAAAAATTTGATTGGTTATATGACTTATTATATACTCTTATATATTAAATATAAATTATATTATATATATTAAAATTTTTATTTAATACCAAAATATGTCTCAACGTGTCAAAATATGACATTTTTTAGAATTAATGTGTCGACGTGTCGTGTCGTGTATCAATGTCCGTGCATCATAGTCGTGATTAATAAGAAAATGATACAATAAATACAATTGAATTGGTTATATTTTCTAACCTTAATTACCAATCGATGGGCGATGGCAAAAGGCGAGAAAACGCAAATTGTTTTTTTCTTTTTATCTAAAATTTCAACATATGTTCGTGGTAGATTCTTAAACTGATGGAATAGATTAAACATCTTTAACTAGTACTTTTTCAATTATGTAATAAATATTGATTTTTACTCTTGAAAGTAGCTGTCATCAATTAGTTGAATAATCTTAATGATTTACCTTGAGTAAAATATTTTTTTAAAAAAATATTTTTGACAATAAACACATCAGAATTCAGTCTTCACAAGATGTTTGTACTGAAGAATGTGAATAAATTAAAAAAAGATAACAAGAAAGATAAATATATAAAAACTGACGCATAAATATAACATTTAGATTTCAATACCAAAAAAATGATTTTAACATATAAATGCAGTATAAACCTGATTTGCTAGATTCGTATAATCAAAAAAATTAATTTTGCAACTCTCATAACAAAAATTAAATATTTGACTTTTAGGGTTTAACAATTGATTAAAAGAAAATAGAAAATTCCGCGCATAATCCCATTTTGTTATGTTTTGTGTTCATATATATATATATAGGGATTTATACTTATATATGATATAAAAATTTCTTATGCTACATTAACGTCATTATAAATTTTAATTTTTTAATTTACTTTTTTCAATGGGCCCAAAACCTAAACATGTGTGTTGCAAAAATTATATGTGATATAAATATTTTAAACCCTATATATATACATATATATATATATATTTATATATTATATAGTAATATTATTCACGCATTTGTTAACAATTTGTCACATTTTTACGTTATTTCTTAAATAAAAATATAAAGATTGTTTATAAAATTTGAAATGCAAAGAATATTATTAAATAATTTTTTCAAATAAAAATATCTAATAATTTTCTTAATTTATGTATAAACACTTTAAATGAGAGTTATTTTAAAATGAGAATTAATATGTGTTCTTGTTGGTGGTTGATAGGAGCTCGAAACTACCAGAGCCTTTTGGTGTGCAGTTCGAGGAAATGACCAGAAAGAAAGACAACCTTCCCCACAAAAAACAAAGTGCCAAACAATCTTTCGAATACTGAGCTTCGTGCGTGCCTGATTGCGTCACCCATTCCTTCGTCACCGTTAATATTCGCAGTGATTCGCGCCCATTCTGAAACGGCGTCAACAATTTACGACGCATCTAGAAACAACCAAGCTGGCACAAGCTCCTACCTCACCATCACGCCACGTCGGCGACGGCGGTTAGGGTTCCGACGAGTATCCGTCCAAGGCTCTATGCTGAAACTTCCCAATCATTTTGTTTCAGCTTGTCAGAGCAATTACTGAATCCGCCATCTCCGAGCCTTATCCTCAATTAATAAACATACCGCATTTTCAGAGCATTTAGTGTTTCTTTTCGATTATTATTATTATTATTATTATTATTTCTTTTAGACACCATTGTGTGGTTCTTCCGAGGAACACGATGTCGTTTTTACGACGCAGAAAGGCCCCTGTGAATCCCGCGCCACGTGACTCAGATCACGAGGCGGAGGAGGAGGAGGAGGAGAAGAAGGAGAAAAAGGGTAAGAAGGTCAAATGGAAGAGTGGCGATGGCGAAAAGATAAAGAAATGGTCGTGCGTCGATAGCTGTTGTTGGTTCGTGGGATTCGTATGCTCAATTTGGTGGTTCTTGTTGTTTTTGTATAATGCAATGCCGGCGTCGTTCAATCAGTACGTGGCGGAGGCAATTACAGGGCCGTTGCCGGACCCTCCCGGCGTCAAATTGAGGAAGGAGGGGTTGACGGTGAATCACCCGGTGGTTTTTGTGCCCGGTATTGTCACCGGTGGATTGGAACTCTGGGAGGGTCGTCAGTGTGCGGATGGATTGTTCAGGAAGAGGTTATGGGGCGGCACGTTTGGGGAATTATATAAAAGGTAACTTTTTCTTCTTCTTTTTTGTAGTTTTAATTATGGATTTGATGTTGGATAGGGTATATATGGATTTTAATGTGTTTGAGTGGTTTGGTTGAATTTTGGTATCAGAGGAAATCACGTGGAATGCTTAAAACAGTGGTTTCCTCAATGTGAAGAGCTATTAAAAATTTGTGTCTGTCTTGTTTGGGAAGAAAGCAAGTGGCTTTTACAACTAGATAAAGTTGTGTTGTTAAATGAATTCAGTTAAATACCAACTGTCAGTATGACAGGGAGGGAGAAATGCATCCGGGGAGTAATTTGTATTGAGTTGGAATGAAACTCACATGGTGTCATTTATCAACTGTCATATTTCTCGCTTTGAAAAGATCCGAGACATGATTGAAACCTCCTTACTGGATTCTTTAAACTGCCAATGCTTTTGTTGATGGATCCTTTTAAGTTATGACTCAAGAAGATATAGCAGAAAGCATTTAGCGATATTCTTTAACAACCTTTCTTGTATTCTTCCGTCAAAATATACTGGTTTTTATTAAGAAGCATGATGGCATAAATAACAATTTACAATCTACAGTTACCTTTTTGTCATGTTAGAATGACATTACTTGGCATTCACTCTAGGTTCATTACTTGCTACAAGTCATTATGATTGTTTGATGACTCCAATAGAATTTATATGTAGTGGTATTTTATTTTTTATTTTTTAAACCTTCTACAGACCATTATGCTGGGTGGAGCACATGTCACTAGATAATGAAACAGGACTAGACCGTCCAGGCATTAGAGTTAGGCCTGTATCGGGACTTGTAGCAGCTGATTATTTTGCACCTGGTTATTTTGTCTGGGCTGTTCTAATTGCTAATTTAGCCCGCATTGGGTATGAGGAGAAAAATATGTACATGGCTGCATATGATTGGAGAATCTCATTTCAGAATACAGAGGTAGTTCTCAGTTACTTTCAGAGATTTATGATTTTCTGCATTCCCCTGTATTGCTATTGTATGGTACACCCTCAGAAGGGCTTGTCTTTTTATGCTTCATTTGACCAGGTCAGGGATCGAGCTTTGAGCAGGATAAGGAATAATATAGAACTCATGGTGGCTACAAATGGTGGTAAAAAAGTGGTTGTTATTCCACATTCGATGGGTGTTCTGTACTTTCTGCATTTTATGAAATGGGTTGAGGCACCAGCACCAATGGGTGGAGGGGGTGGGTCAGATTGGTGTGCCAAGCATATTAAAGCAGTGATGAACATTGGAGGACCTTTTCTAGGTGTTCCAAAATCTGTTTCTGGACTTTTCTCTATAGAAGCTAGGGATATTGCTGTTGCCAGGTTTTTGTTTTTACGACAATAATTTGAATGCTTGGTACTGTATATATATATATATATATATATATATATATATATATATATTATTAAATTTAAAAAAAAAAACCAAAATGTTTAATCTATTTTGCTTGCAAGTAGATTTTGGATGTTGTTTTGAAAATATTTAAATTTTATAATATATATCTTTAGGAAATGGTTGTGTAATTTGCATCCCTCTTGAAAGAACAATATGCCTTTATTTGAGTGTCTGTATTCTGTTGCCCCTTGAAAGCTTTCAAGTTTTCATTAATATTCTTCTTGATAAGTCAATTATATATAATTTTTATGAAAAACTATTTTTGTTCCTTCATAAACTAATTTATAATGCTGTTGTCAGTCTCTATGATTTCCAAAATTGTGTTTCCTTGACATAAACAGGATTTTTTTTTTCTTGCAAGTGATGTTACATTAAAAATTTATGTAATTTTGATTAATGATATAGATATAATTATGAATCATCTTAACTGTAAATACATAATATATATAGATGAAGAGTCCTTATTCATGAATCTCTAATTCCCATACAGGGCTTTCGCACCAGGCTTCTTGGATAAGGATTTATTTGGTCTTCAAACTTTAGAACACCTAATGCGGATGACCCGAACATGGGATTCAACTATGTCAATGATACCAAAAGGTGGGGATACTATATGGGGTGGCCTTGATTGGTCACCTGATGTATATAACTGTAGTGCAAAGAAGCACAGGAATAATGATACCTACAGTGCATTTCAAAATGACAGAGAGAATCTTAAGTTCATGAAAAATGCAAATTATGGAAGACTCATATCATTTGGGAAAGATATTGCTGAGTTACATTCCTCAAAGCTTGAGAGGTTGGATTTTAGGGTAATATTCCTATACATACATTAAGTATTTTCTTTATAATCTATTTCCTAGTTTTTAATATTCGAATAATATATCATTTGCAGCCAAACTGCACATCTAGACATACCTGATTTTCCTTTAGAATATCAGGAATTCAGATATATGACTTTAAGTGTTTAGTCAAACAGTACAGCTTTCAGTTTGTTTATCAAAATCAAAAAATATATAACTTTCCATCCTTACCATTTTCTAATTTCTAAATTGCTGTGTCATGTGACTCATGCCTACTAAAAGCTGACCTTTCATTTGCGCTACTTCTCTCCTTCATCAATTAGATTTGTGAATGGAAATTTCTCTGTATCTGTCTCCTGATATTTTCAAACTGTGGATAATTCTTAACCACTTTTATGAATTTCATGTGTTCCTTGTTGTAATTGACAGGGTGCTCTTAAGGGTAGGAACCTTGCAAACACATCTAATTGTGATGTCTGGACAGAGTACCATGAAATGGGTGTTGAGGGAATCAAAGCTGTTGCAGATTACAAAGCTTACACTGCTGATTCAGTTTTGGATCTGCTTCATTTTGTTGCCCCCAAGATGATGAAGCGTGGAGATGCTCATTTTTCTTATGGGATTGCTGATAATTTGGATGATCAGAAATACAAACATTACAAATATTGGTCTAACCCCTTAGAAACAACGTGAGATTCTCTACTTTAATTTTGTTCTTTACGTTTTTTCCTTATAAAAGAAGAAACTCAACTATTTGCTATTTATTTTCCTTCATCAAAAGCATTTCTGAGCAATTTGTATAAGATATACCAAAAAAGCACATCAATCTAGTTTAATCGGATACCTGGTGAGTAAAGAATCCTACTAATGTGTAGCACTTAGTTACTATGTAATTGTTTTATTACCTGGATTAATGGAGCTGATGGATTGTTGCTTTTGCTATCATCTATAATGCCCTATCCTGCTACATATGAAGATACGTCGTTTTTATTATTTCTGCTTTTGGTTTGTGGGATATTTAATTTTCCGTCCTACTACTGCAGATTACCAAATGCTCCAGATATGGAGATTTACTCTATGTATGGGGTTGGGATCCCCACAGAAAGAGCCTATGTCTACAAGCTCACTCCTCAATCCGATTGCCACATTCCCTTTCAGATTGACACATCAGCTGATGGTGGAAATGAGGGCTCGTGTCTAAGGGATGGAGTTTATAGTTCTGATGGTGATGAAACTGTTCCTGTTTTAAGTGCTGGTTTCATGTGTGCAAAAGGTTGGCGGGGAAGAACCCGCTTTAATCCTTCAGGAATCCGTACATACATAAGGGAGTATGATCATGCCCCTCCAGCTAATCTTCTAGAAGGAAGGGGAACCCAGAGTGGTGCTCACGTTGATATATTGGGAAACTTTGCATTAATTGAAGATATTATACGAGTAGCTGCTGGAGCCTCTGGTGAGGACTTAGGCGGAGATAGAGTGCACTCTGATATTTTCAAATGGTCTGAAAAGATTAATTTAAAGCTCTAGATCCACATGGTAAGTTTCCTTGTATTTCTTGCATTAATTGTGGGTCTTGACCTAAGTATAGCATACCTTGGTCAACTTCCATGTCCTATCTTCAGTGAAATGATTCAGTCTTATAAATGTTAGAATGGGTGATGATTCTGATATTTCATTCATCACTTGTGTTCCATGTCATGTGGCTAGATTACTAGTCCAAAGAAAGCAAGCTTTCAACCACTGTTTTGAAAACTGAACCGGAGATTGAACCAGTCATGGATTAATTGGTTCAAACTGTAAAACTTGTAGTTAAACCATTAAACCATGATTGAACCGGATATTACCAGTTTATAGATGTAATAAATCTTTGGCTTTGTAGTCACATAAAGGAGAGTCAGTAATTTAGCTTTAACCAATGGTGTTGGCCAATTGTTTTCGGTGGTTATATTTCTCTTAGAACCTAATTTCTGGATCCATAGTCCAGTTGCAATTTTTATGAACAGATTACTAACTTCACCTCATAATTTCAGTACGAGATCGAATACTGTCTGCTTCAACCATTGTGCTTTGGGATCGAGCTGGTAATATGAGCTATGGAGCTGATAGACCAGTAGTGGAGACAGCGGCAGCTTTGCTTTTAACTCGGAGTTATCTGTTGAATTTCTTCGTTTTGGGAAAGTGCTGAATCTGTTTAGAAACCCCCATCCCCAAACAAAAAAAGAAAAGAAATTATACCAAGTTCTTAGTTTTAGGTGCAGGCTTAATGCTTGACGAGAATTTTGTTGATTCCATTCATTTATTTGATTATAATCAAGTGTATTAGCGTCAAGTCAGCTCCATTTTTGGCCCGACTAATTTTTAATACGCTGCTTTGACTACTTTGTTGGTCAATAAAATTTTGAAAAGATTATGTGCTCAAAGTATATGAACACTGGCGTAACTTAGGTAATACTGTTTTTTATGTCACGTGTTGTACCTTCCAATTTCAATAATAATGGGTTAACAAATGCATGATTTTAATGTGAATCCAGAGGATTGTTAAACTGATGTAGATTCTTGATGAAGTTGGTTGCATAACTTTCAAAACGTTTAGTCTTTTTTTTTTAAAAAAAAAAAAAACTAGCTAAGGCATAATCTGGAATAAGCTACCCCTCTAAAGCTATTCTATCCTCGCATCCTGGGGAAGGAAAAGTAAAAATCTGCAGATTCTAATTGGACACGTGTGCATGTGTTACTGCAGTAACAGAAAAGAAAGGAAAAGGGGAAAAACAAGAGAGAAAAGCTAAAGGGGAATTCTTGATCATCTTTTGTACATGTATACTAGGTATATCGGCCATTTAACAAGTGACACTTGGATAAAAAAATATTTTTCTCTTTTTTCCATACAAACATGACAGTCATTCTTCATATTTTATTGGATGAATGCACTGAGTGAATGATACAGCAGTAGTACCATACATATTTTAGTCCAAAAGAATACAACTCAACATTTTAAAGAAAATCACTCGATTACACATGTCAACTAACTGACTAACTCCCTAAGACACTTGTCATTTTATAAACAATCAAATGTTCAGCTTCTTCAAATACAACAAAAGTCCTTCATCCAAATTGGGTTTCCTCTCTTTCTAGTGGGCCTGTTCTCTACTCTACTAACAGAACTTGGGCCAACAACATCTGGCCTTGTATCAGCATGTGTAGCAAGTCAATCTCCTATCCCATTAGCTTCTATATGAGTGTGCAGTATTTGTATATCCCAATTTTTAGCAACGAATGAAAACACAGCGGGCCTTTCCGCTACAGCAATATCACTTTTTCTCCGATAAGGCTAACCGGGAATCAACTTCCCCTGTTGGATCAAGTAAGGCAAGGATCGCATCACTTTTCTCTGTTTTTTTACATTTTTAATACATCACTCTCCTCTTTCTTTAGATATGTGGTTTATATCTTTGGATTCTCTTATGTTTGGGTTTAATGTCTCTTTTTATCTCTTATACGCGTCAAAGTATGGGGTCGGTGTTTTTTTTTTCTCTTCTTTTTTTATGGTCTCATATAAAATTTACATGTATATATAAAAAATAATTTTCTCTTCGTAAATATGATATGAAAAATATCAAAACCCTTATGTTTATCATTGACTTTTAAAAATAAAAAAAATGATCGTCAACTTTGCTTGTGCATTAAGAAAAAATTTGCTCACTCAAAAAAAAAAAAAAAACGATTCGATATTTCGCTCGTAGGTTGTTGGTCTAAATTGTTTACTTCCATCCTACCGACATTTTAGTACTTAATCTGTTTTTTTTTTAAAGAATAGAAACTTTAGTATAGATTCTCTTTTACTTTGCTCAACCTTATCCTCAACCAATTCCAATTAATTTGTTTAAAAATTCAATGAGCAATGAAAGCGTGGAAAAAGTTACATTACCAAACCTTAGTTTTAGCTTATTAAATTATAAATATCATTATAATTATATGAAGATAGAGTTGATTAGACAAATGTAACATTGATTAGTCCTTTTTTAAGATAAGCTTAAAACGTCATATATTAATAAATTACCATATGTCTTTCAAGTTTCAATAAAAAAACAATAAATTACCATGTGCATCGGATAAAGACTTCTTTTGATCATTAACCAAACAATAATAATAAATAAAAACACCAAAAAGACCTTTTGGATCAGCTTACAAATTTTGTCTGAGATTCCAACGAGCAGCCGAATTAAAAAATGACGGTGGCAAATTAGACATTTAAAGACAGCGTGCCACATGTCCGATGGAGAAAATGGAAGGTAGCGGGTCATTTTCGAAATTAGGATCACTAATCTATATACACTATTATTTTATAAAAAATATATTTTCACCAAAAAAAAATACATATATATATATATATATATATATATTGACATAGAAATATTAAAAAATTATCTCTACACACATATATAATTCTAAAATAAATTAAAATTACAAAAATAATATAAATAACATTCGTATTGGGTTTAAATCGTTTATATCAGAGCGATTCAAAAATATATTGCATATGTAATAAATATATCTCTCTGCAAGTATAATATATATATATAAATTTGGTTAAAGTTTTTATTTTTTTTGGTAAAAATACACTTCGTATATAAGTATATATATATATATATATTCACAAATTTATGTATTTTTAATATAATTTCTTCATATACTATTATGTAAAGTATAATATATGTAAATAACTTTTTTATAAATTTTTAATTTTAAAAAAATCACAATTTCAATTCAAATTTTATACGCATATAACTGGTTTCCTTTAAGTTTTAAAAATTACACACTTTTCAAAATTTTAAAGAACCAATTTAAATAATTCTTATATCACACAAATAAATAAACAGAAACATAGGATATGTTACCAAAAAAAATAAAATACAGAAACATAGGATATGGTTTTTCAAATACCCGCTCAAGTTCCGAATGACACGCGTGAGTGGTGCGTGGAGTGTGTTCGGCATCAAGCAGATTGATCTGCGGTGGCTTTCGCGTATGGACCCATTTGAAATGGCACGTGGAAAATCTGCGCGTGAGGAAGGATCGAATAGTGAAGGGCGGCTGGGAACTGTGTGAGGAAAACAAAGGCCCAAGGCCCAAGGGTTGAGGAAGGGTGTACGTGGGCCACTCAGAAAATGACGCTAATTTGAAAAAAAATAAAAAATAAAAAAAGGTAGAGAGAAAGAAATAAGAGAGGTGGTGATGTTATGGCTGGTGGGTTCTGTGTGAAAATATTTATGGACTCTCTTTCATTCATCAAAGTCAAAGAGAGAAGAGGTGAAGAATAAGAGAGAGAGAGAGAGAGAGAGAGCATTCTAGAGTGAGAAACAGAGTAAAAACCAAACTTCAACTTCAAGTGAGGTATTGGGTGGGCTGAGGGAGGGTTTCAAGAGAGGAGACATGCCCAAGTTGAACACAGAAGCTCTACTAATACTTGCTTCTTTCTTCATGCCCTGTCAGATCCCAAAGGTACTCTCTTTCTTGCTCTCTCTCTCTCTCTCTCTCTCTACCGATTTCTCTTTCTTAGTTATTCTGCCTTATCTTGTCTTTCTTTAGCCACCTTTTCCACTGCTTCCTCCTACCCTCACTGTTTTGGAATTAATTTTTGTGGGTGGGATCCAAGTGGTGAGGTTTAAGTTTACTGTTTACCTTTTGCATGTGGAGTTTGAGGTCAGCTTATGTTGTTAAGGTTCACTACTTACTAATATTTGGAAACTAGTTCTGTGGTGTGGAAAAGTTGTTGCTGTGTCTCCTCTTACTCTTGTTCTGCTTATCATCTTGTTCTTTTAAGTAATGGGCATTGTGGATATGAAATAGGTTTGCATTTTCTGGATGGGTTTTAACTTTTTACTGTCTCAGGGTTGATCTGGTTTTTATTTTAGCAGCTTGTCTGTCATACTTTTTTTTTTTTTTTTAATTACTGGTTTATAATATAATTCAACTATGTTTGAGTTTCTTGTTAAATATGGCACTTTGGGTGATTTAGGTTCTGATATGGTATTACATAACAAATAGCCTCTTGCCCAATGTATAACATTTCCCTCTCTCAAGTTTCAGTAGATATATCTCTTATACAGTACCTTGTCTAAGAGATATAGCTATATATTCCCAAAGATTGAAGGCATATGAAAGGGAAAAAAAAAAAAGTTATATTTGGGGCTTGATGTTATATCAAACTTTTATTTCCTGAAGTGTTTTTTTCCAAGATCGAGACAGGATATATGAAATTCAATTTTGGAGGAAGAGATTGAAGGTTTTGAAAGTTGTTTTTTCTATACTACCTTGTATCCGAGTCATTATTTTGCTCCTCATATATGCCTCACTAAAGAAGAATGTCCTTTGAGCACTTCTTAATTGTTGGTTTAATTTTAGGATGCTCGTTCTGTAGGGTATGGTTGAAGGTTTTGACTTTTGAGAATTAAGGCTGCAGTACTGTATACATTCTACTAAAGGAATGGTAAGTTATATTTCATCCTGAACACTATTTATTTAGAATTATCCATATTTATAGTCTTATATACATTGTAAAATACCTACCATAGTGGTAATAATGTTGGTAACTGTAATTTAAGTGGCAGTAGGAATAGTGTAGTTGCCGTAATGGTACAGCCTAGTAATTTATTAGGGATTCGGCCATAGTGGCTTTGAAGTGACTGTGATGATAAGAAAAATAGAAAATGAGGGTAAACTGGATAGTTTGTTAAAGATTAGAAGAATTACCTTGAAATGTGAATAATCCATGGTAGAGATGGGAATCCCAGTTCCCACATGTATTGGGAATTAATCCTTTTGAAAATTGTTTTTAAATGGATAAAATATGAACCTTAGATTACCAACTTGATAAATTATAGAAAATTCTTCAGGAAATAAGTGTCTCGTAAAAATTTACGTTGAAAGGCCTTTGATTAGGTTGAAGTAGTGTGAGTTCTCCATTCAAATGATTAGTGGATGTTCTACCTGATAATTGAAAATGGGAACATCAAGTTCCATGGCTTCAAATCTTGTGTTCATATGAACTCATTGGTAATTGGTATTAATAAAATATGAAAATGTGGTGAACTGGTTACTCTATTCTTCTCTCTCTACCGAGTCTATCCTTCTGGGTAAATTGCTTTTTTGAGATTAAATATGTTCTTTATTTTGGTCTCTATCTTTGATCTGTCCCACAGATGTCCTATTTTAGGAACATTATGTCCCTCTCTCCAATCCTTCATTAATACGTGTTGTTTGCTGTCCTGAGAAGTGTAAATATGTTCCTTTCCTGTGTTGTTGTTCCTATTATGTGTCATGCATTGAATTTACACTTTCTTTTAAAGGAATATGGTGTTCCTTGCCTTACTTCACCTCTAGACCAGCCTAACTTGAAACCATTTCTCTCAGGTCAAGATCTGAATGTTGGCTATGTGGAAGGTTAAATGAAGCCGTTCTTCTTGTTGAATCATCCTGATACTATGTACAATTGTTCACAAGCTGATTTTAGTCAATCAATGGTATGTGAAGCTGCTGCTTTGGATTTTCTGCTTGCAGTTTTAGTTATTGACTGGTTTTTTTTCCTCCCATTCCAGGTCCGTGCTCCTTATCCGTATGGTGATCCTTTTTTTGGTGGTTCATTAGTTGCTTATGGACCACAGGCTATTGTAAGCTTTGTCAATTACATCTTGCTATGCATACTGTTTGTATTTAGATGCACTTTATGGTGCTTGGTATTGGTGATTTGAGATTTTTATTACACTTTTATTTCTTAGTAGAATAATTTAATATGATGTCGCTGTCTTTTTTCAATTTTATTAGAATCAACCCCAAATGTTGCCCCAGATGCTGGGATTAGCATCCACCAGAATTGCATTACCACTTGATCTAACAGAAGATGTGCCCATTTATGTCAATGCAAAACAATACCATGGTATACTGAGAAGGCGACAGTCACGAGCAAAGCTCGAGGCTCAAAACAAACTCATCAAAAATCGTAAGGTATGCTTCATAATTAAGTTTCACCCATCGGTTTCACCAATTTACCCTACTCGTGGTCCAAAGTTGTACAGCCTACTTTACTGAATCTGTTTTGGACTAAAAGAAATGGTATTACTGCACTGATTTCCCTCCTTGTATAATTGATTGCAGCCATATCTTCATGAGTCCCGGCATCGCCATGCATTGAATAGGGTTAGGGGATCCGGGGGACGCTTTCTTAGTGCCAAACAGCTACAGCGGTCTAATTCAGAACTTGTTTCAGGTGCCCATTCAGGCTCAGACCCTGACAATGTTTATCATAAGAAAGATGCATCAGAGGTGGAAAGTCATCCCTCAAGAACTGGAGAAAATGCATCTTCTATCACAACCTTATCTGGACTAACAAGTTTGTCCAGTAACAGTGTCAATTTTAGGCAGCCTGAGCACATGTTCTTGGGGAATTCCACAAATATGAGTGGGGCATCACAATGCAGTGGGGGACTCACCTTTGGTGGTGGAATTCAGAAATGTGCTCCAGTTGGTCGGTGAGAGGTGGAACCAAGCAAAATAGTTCACCGATCAGGCAAATCATCCTTGGCTTAATCACTTTAATGTATGTGTTTCATGTTCTACAGAAATGTTGTTTTATGAGAGATTCTGCATTAGCACTCAGACATTTGCTAGTGCTTTTTTCATGTATTTTAAAGTTGCTATTGCTTCCATTGTCTGTTGAACTGGATCGTTAAAGTTTGTGTTTGAAAATTTAACTTTTTATCCGTCTATGGACGGTCTTGCCCAATCCAATTCCCAAGCCCCTAAATAAGAGTATATCATATGTTTGATTCTTTGTTATTTGGTATGTTTGATTCTTGTGCAAAAAAAAAAAAGTCATTAACATAAGTTATTTTCAGGTTATTTTCAGGTTATGCGTAAGTATTGGTGTGAACTTTAGTTGAGGCTTGTGACATAATTGATTAGGCAACTTCTCTTTTGTGACAAAATTATGTCATACGTTACACGGTTAATTAATATAATTATGTCATGTTAGGGAATTATAATTAATAGTAATAAGGGAAGATAGATAAAAAATATTCGGGTAAGAAGTTATAAAATTATTACCACGTGATGGACTAGTATTTGTTAAGCACTTTTCTACAATAATGTTTTGGAAATTTCTCATAAATGAGACCTAAGATTAGCGGTGTCATATGTTTGATGAAAGTTGAATTGGGACCATATGCAAACATAAGTTAGGTAGCAATTAATGCTGACCGTTAATTAGTGGAATTATCTGCTGGATATTTTTTTCTCCTCTAATATGCTTCAAACATTTGTAGTGCTCTTTACTATCCTCATCCCATGATCTTTTTTTAAAAAAAATAAAATAAAATTATATTGCACGGTTAATTTTGTTACCTGCTTAGGTCGTGGGAACGATCGAATAAATTCACTTGAGGTATAAATAGATTTAAAATTTGAAATGCCGCACGTGATGTGAGTAATAAGATTTTTTTTAAGGTACATTCATGTGAGTAATATAATAGTTCCGCCCAAAACCTAAATCAAATGTAAAAGTTTAACTAAATATCAATCTGATTTATCTTGCTAAAAATAAGCAGCTAACTTGTTTATTAAACTCAAGTGACCCTAAATCTTCTTAAAGATCATCTGATTTCCGATTGAATGTTAATCAAGCTAAACGTCTATGTAATAAAGGAGAAAACCTCCATCATTGATTAGTACTTATAATAAATTTTAAAAAGCAAAATAATAATCCAGATCAGAAAATCGAAATTTGAAACATGAAAATGACTAAACTTGTGTTATTTTGGAATTTTTGGTGGTTATAATATAATATGATCAATCCAATCAGAGACGAACCCAATTTGTATTCCCATTGTGTTGGTGTTTCCCGAGAAATAGAAAGCGGCCCCAATTTCAAACTCCAATCCAATCTGCGCACTCTTTTTTCTCTCTCTCTCTTTGTGTGTGCAGTGCTGCTGCGTGCTACAGTTGAAATTGGAGATTCAGAGAGAAAGAATCGAATATTGAGAATGGTTTCGTATGTGAACGCGTTGCTGTACGGAGTTGGAGGTTTGGTGGTGGCTGGGATGGCATTGCTGGTGGCGTTTCAGGAGAAGCTGGTGTACGTGCCGGTGTTACCTGGCCTCACCAAGTCTTACGCTATCAACCCCTCTCGCCTGAGACTTAACTACGAGGATGTCTGGCTCACTTCTTCCGATGGCGTTCGCCTTCATGCCTGGTTCATCAAGCTCTTCCCTAATTGTCCAGGTTCTCCCTTCCCTTTCCTTTCCTTTCACTTCTTCTTCTCGATTTATCCAATTTCCTATTTGGATTTCCACTTTTTCTGTAATTTGGATGTGTTCTAATGCAGTTCTTCTTTATTATGTTCCTTTGTCAGGTCCGACCATTTTGTTTTTTCAAGAAAATGCTGGAAGTATCCTGCTGTTAGATATTAGGGTTAAGTTGTGATTATTATTTCATATATCTTTTCTTGATTAGGTTCGGTATGCTTTTAAAGACCTTGACTACTGACTTCTAGATATTGCTCATCGTCTTGAAATGGTTCGCATAATGTTGCAACGGTTACAATGCAATGTTTTCATGCTTTCTTACCGAGGGTATGCTTCAGCCTTGCACCTTATTGTTAATATTTCCTTATAGCTCCGTGTCAGCAGATTCATTCCTTTAAAATGAATTTGCACTAATGTATCATTCAATTATGCAGTTATGGAGCAAGTGATGGCTATCCTTCTCAGCATGGAATCACTAAGGATGCTCAGGTATGTTTTTTGATTAATACCCTCATTTTGGTCATCTTACTTTTTACTCAAAAAATTTCCCCATTTTATTTACCTCCTTGCGTCCAGGCTGCATTGGATCATCTTTCTCAAAGGTCTGATATTGACACATCTAGAATAGTTGTATTTGGACGATCACTTGGGGGTGCAGTTGGAGCTGTACTAACAAAAAATAACCCCGACAAGGTACCCCCTGGTAAACTATGTATTTTTCAATATGAATTTTAACGTTTATGTTGTTCTTGGTGAAAATTGAATTTTGGATTTCAGTTATCACCCTGGATTACAGGCAGTAGATAAATGTTTCTTTAGAATGTTAATGCTGTATGTATGGATAATAGCTAGCTAGATTCGAAAGAGAAGGTATATAGCAAGACCATATAATTTATCTAAATTAGTTTGCTAAAGTTTCTTTTGTCATAGATAGATTCATAACTCATTTCATGATTATCGGCATTATGTGAGAAAAGAATGTTGAACTTGTTGTATCAATCTTGTTTTAGATTCTTGTGTGCCAATTTTATTGCTCTTCCCCCTGATAAACACACACAAACTGAAAAAAACATGTTGCTAATATGGTTGTATAGTCATGATTCTGGTAGTGCTTTCTAAGTGCTGTTATAAAATCAATTCCTTGAATAGGAGTGTGGAAATGTTTCTAGTTTACATACAAAAAGCTTCTATTTATTGTTAGTATGTGTTGTGAAATGATCTAGGAATCCATTCCTTTAGCATTTTTTCATTGTTATGCAATATTTATTGTGAAGTGTTTTACTTACTAGCATTATTCTCTCGGGGGTTCCATAATTTGGTGCTTATTTAGTGAAGTGAGATTTCAAGCAGAGGCTTTGCCTTTCAGCATATTAATAGCTTTCTTCTTCTGACATTTCTTTTATGTAGAATTGCAGAAATACTTTGGAATTAATTTTAGAGAGAGTAGTCTAAACTGAGACCGATTTATTCAGAAATTTAGATAGGCATCTCCATTTTGTTATTCTCAGCAACAGTTTGTTGTGCACCTTTAATCTACATTCTCCTTTGATTTTTTTCTTTCATTTTAGGTTGCTGCACTGATACTTGAGAATACATTCACATCTATATTGGATATGGCTGGAGTTTTATTACCTGTACTGAAGTGGTTTATTGGAGGCAGCTGTTCAAAAGGTCCTAGATTACTCAATTTTCTTGTACGTTCTCCATGGAGTACTATTGATGTTGTTGGCGAGGTGAGGGATGCTGGAAATACTAAGTTTTGCCATCTATTTTTCCGATCCTCAGATTAGAATTAGGTCACCTGATGGGCATAATGACTTGGCTTTTTCATAATTAATATATAGATAGTTCGCTGGGCTCTATCCTTTGTAAAGCTTTTAAGGAGGATGTTAATTTTAAACATCTAAAATCTCTTTCTTTTGTCTCTAGAAACCAACATTGTATTGTTTTTCTTCTTACCCGTTCTATAAATGTCCGGCTGGATTCACGTGTTTGTGCACCAACTTTTTATTGCCATCTTATTGCAGATCAAGCAGCCTATCCTTTTTCTCTCTGGATTGCAAGATGAGATGGTCCCCCCATTACATATGCAAATGCTTTATGCTAAGGCCGCTGCTCGTAATAATCAGTGTCTCTTTGTGGATTTTCCTACCGGCATGCATATGGATACTTGGGTTGCAGGTGGTGATCACTACTGGAGAACAATTCAGCAGTTCTTTGAGAAGCATGTTCCAGACAAAAAGGAAGATAGATCATCCCAAAATGAAAGGGGTAATATTTTTTTTTTTAATGCTGTTTTCCAAACTGAGATGGATGGGTGAAGAAAGTGGGGTAGCTTTTGCTTCATTAGTTGCATGAATTTTATAAAATTTTGTATTTTTAGTTGTAAAAGTTTGCTTTCTTTTTTGCCTTTTCGTTTTTTATTGGGCTCTACATTTGCGATTTGTTCTTTTCATGATCTTCTCAAACTTCATCTAACTATTTTTTGTGATCTTGTTTTGCCCCCCTTTTCAGTACTAACTGCTATCAATCTCCTTTGTTGCTATTGCTCACTTAATTGTTGTTTTAATACTGCTGCCAGATATTGGGGCGAGGTGATTGGCTGACGTTAGATTATCTCAAAGATACTAATTGGCTAACTAAGGACTCAAACAATTTCTGCCCTTTTGAAGTTGCAGCCCCCAAGAGTCCTCTGTGAGAAGATGCTTCCTGCTGGGTCATACTGCACAACGTCAAGCTATTTCATTGGACAATTTTGGTTGGGTTGTGGTTTCCGGAACTTGGAAGATGCCCAGACAATTTGTGATTCCCTTTTGCTATATGTTATACGGCATCTACATTTTGGATGCCTGATCGAATTTGATAAATGACATGTAGAATAATAATTGTTCCAAAGATATATATATACGTGTTGTGTATGTACTGTACTTATCTGCGTTGTTCTTAATGAATGGGCTCATGTCAATGCACGCTGGGACAGTGATATCGATAAGTTGATACTAATTTTCGTAATGTTATTTTTATTGATTGTTTATATAGAAAATTTGAATGCCCGATATAGTGCATGATCTTTTACAGACGGAGGATTTGAACTGCCAGGTCATTGACATGTCTGAGTTAGGATCTGTTAACTTGTGTAATAGATTCAAACAGGTTTAAAATTGCTCATAAATATTCACCCAAAAAAAGGAGTTTGCTGATAAATTCTACTTGGTGAATTAATTAATTTGATGATCATTGGACCTACTACAAGGTGCAACTGATGCATGAAGCGCGTCATTTACTAGCAACTCAACATCCAACTTTACAACCGAAGACACTTTTCAATATTTTTTATCTGTTTGGCATCAATTTCCTTTGACGTCTCTTGCTTTAATTTTCATATAACGCCAAATTGGCCACCGATACTGACACGAGATACGATACGACATGATACTCTGACATGTTAATTCTAAAAAATGTTAGATTTCGACATGACACTCTGACACGTTAATTCTAAAAAATGTTAGATTTCGACACGTTAGGACATATTTTGATATTAAATATTATTTTTAATTTATATAATGTATATTATATTTAATACTCAATACTTTAAAAAAAATGAATCTAAACTTATAATACTTATCAATTTTACAAAGAAACATAAAATATCCCAAATATTTATATTAAACTCGATAAAATGATAATCGTAATCTAACAAATCTAATAATTGGAACTAAAAATACAATGCAACACAACACAACATTTGAACCTTTTTTTTTTGAGTCTCTACAACGCGTGTTGAAGTGTCGGACACGACACGTTAGAGTTTTTGAAATGTGGCTGCATTTTCAAAATTTGGTTAAACTTTAAACCCTTAATTTGGAAACTAGATTTGTTCAAAATTTGCAGAGGATAATAAGGTTAGGGTTGTCCAAGTGCAAGCCCCTAGGAACTTAATGTTGATTGTTCTCTTCTAAACGCTTCACATTCTGTATTGTAAAGAAAGTATTTCAAGTTGTTATTTTACACAACGATTGCCAAAGTAATATCGCTAACGTAAAAGTAAAAGTGTTTATCATTTTAGATGACATAACTTATATCCTTTCACTTTTATAAAGAGTTGGGACCCATATTTTTTATTTTTATTTTTGTCAACTCTTTTTCCTCCTTTATCTATCTCTTTTTTCCTATTAAAATGACACAACTTTACATCAATGTTACACAATTGACCTATTGGTTATACATGAGAGTTATTTGTGCTCTCTATGCTCTTTGTACGTCCTACTTATTATTAGGACTTAGGAGTTCCTTTTGCGTGCTACATCTGAAACTCTATTTCTGCTGCTCATTCAGTGATTCAATCATGATTTTCATAAATGGAAGGAGAGATAAACACCATTAAAGGAATCATATAACCATATTCTGACATTTAAGTACCAACTGAACGGAAAGGAAATGATGGAGCAAGTGAAATCATCATCACAATCTCTATGGTAATCCGGTTCCAGCTAATGAGTAACGCAAGGTACTGCATTAAGACACGCGTATAGCAGTTACTGCATCTAAATGCCAAAACCGATCATTTTTTATTTATTTATTTTCTAAACTTTATAAATACCACTAGTTTTATTTAGATATCTTTTTAATCAATAATATCCCTGATGTTTGAAATATTATGTTCCTTTGTTAATTTCAAATAACACCAATAAATTTTATCTCATTATAATAACTTTGTCCTCTAATTTTTTGTTAACAAGAATTCAAAATCAACTATTAAAAATTCAAGCAACCACTCTCATTCCAAAAAAAAAAATATAAAATATAAAATAATACCAAACCCAATAAATAAATTAGATTCACTATTAATCAACAGAAGATATATAAGTTGTGATTATGCGAAAAGAAAATTTTATTTTTGATACCAGGTGTTGATATTATGACCCAAAAAAAAAGAGGAAGTCATAGCTTTATCTTGTAATTTTTCCTTTCCCGTCTTGTCACACAAACCAATAAAATCAAAATACAAGGCACTATATATTTAAAGGGTTTATCATCTATCATTTAACATGATCACAAAAAATTTCCTACATTGTGGGGCCCGCAGCACAAAAAAAATTCTGACACGCAAAATAAATCTCTATAACATAACACAATCACTTTTCCTATAACATAACTCTTATAAAATCTATATTTAAAAGCTTGTACTATCACAATGAGTCCAACCTTGAAAGGCTTCTGATAAGAAATAACAACTTCAAACAAAAAGCAGCCATAATAAAATCTCAAATAATTAATAACGCAGATGATGAACATCGAGATAAGTAATTCAATTGATAACATTTACATTTTTATGTTTTCCCAAATAAAACCTGTTGGCATTATATTGCAATCTTTCATAAAGAACAAAAAAACAAAGAACAAGAAAGGAGGCAAAAAAGAAGAAGCACAATTCTAATTTAATTATATAATTATCTCCCTAGAGAGTACTAATTACCTAGGTTAAAAAGGAATGTAGAAACTGTTGCATAAAAAAATCTTATTATTAATGTAGAAGTGCGTGTGACTCATTTTCTTTTATATGGCCTCACATGAATCCGCATGTTTTTATGTATGTATAGGAGATAAAATTATCTCATAAAATATGAGAAACATTAATCCCAAAATAAATATTATTTGAATTTGACAAAGGGATACAAATATTTCAAACGTTAGAAATATTACAAAAATAAAATAAAATTAAAAGCATTTTTAATTCTAAGAAAAACTTTAATATCCCCCCTTTTTTTATACCCATTGAATATCAGTTCGTCATGTGGCACAACAGTGGCAAACTTGTATGGAGTTTTCTCCTATCATCCATGCAAATTTAACAAAATCATACACACATAGCGCGATCTTAATTTTCCATTTCAAATTTAACTGTAACTCACCATCTCTATTTTCTTACTTTAAGTAAATATTAATTTGATCATAAATAATAATAATTAAGATTATAAATAATAATATAATAATAATAATTTTAAAATTAATATTAAATTCATTTGTTCAAATAATAATCATCACCTCAAACAATTCTCAAGTGCTATATTTGTTGTAAATTTAAGAACATTAAATTTATTATGAATTATATTTTTTCAAAATATTTTATGTTATTTATAACGATTTAGTATCCATCCTTTCACATATTTAATAACAATTATTATTGGAATATTTTTCGGATAACTATAATATTTAACTATTAAATATTCAAATAATTATTAAGTATGACATTACTCATTCTATTTAAATGATATCAAATATATAAATTCTTAAAAAAAATAATCATTGTCATAGATATTGGAAATTACCGTGAACGTTATGCCCATATAAATTCCAGACTAGGACCCCTCTAATTATCGGGGCTTTTGACCCCAATAATGTCTTTATTAATAAGTTTGTCCGGAATAATTTTTGTATAAATAGTATTACCATTATAATGCAAAAAGACGCGATATATGTGCAATCGAGTTAAGACATGATACGATCAGTAACGCGTCCCTTACATTTTCAAACATCTACTGTGTGAGAATGAGAGTTGCATTTAATGTGTAATGGACGCGGTACACACTGAAACGCGTCACTTGCAATTTTCAAACACCCATTGCATTAGAATGAGTGTTGCACTGAATGAGTATAGACGCGGTTTATGGATTGTGCAGTGTCAGGTCAGACCTGACACGTTTCAGATAGGACCACGTTTAACCAACCAATGCGAGTCCACCGGCGTCTGCACGGGACGCGGTCTGTTAACCATCACGTCTGGAAAGCGGTTGTGTGCATGCCGCGTCTTGGAAGCCTTATACCACCTGTTTAGGACTCCCCTCCATCAGCTTAAGAATGTCTCATTCCTTTGTGTCCGAGCACATGCTGTCCGGGAGCTAATTTATTTTTCCAGTGAGTGTAAACGTGTTTGCTTAAGAAACATTGTGGGCTAGTGAGAGTGAAATTTTTGTGGCTATTTTGTCCGTGTGAGAGTGGTCCACTATTTTTTTCATTGAATCAGAATCTAAAACTCCACTCATTTGTGATTTCATTGGTCCTAATATTTTTCCCTGAAGCTAAAAATCCACACTCTTGTGATTTTATTTTTTTTGAAATATTTTAATCGGTTCATTGCTTAGGTCACTTCCTGCTTAGTTTTTTTACGCCAACTAAACTACCACCATTTGGTTAATGTATTTGACCTTATATTCCAAGTAAGTATTATTTAAATTTTTTGTTATATAATTTTATCATAATTCATGGCAGCTCAAAAGTATGATGTTATAAGATAAATTTTTTTTTTTTGAATTTATTAGAACCTTATGTTATTACTTAAATTTGAGTAATGATATTATTAGGTTGTTTCGTATATTTATTTTTTAAAAATGTTAGGTTAGTGGATTTATATATTATAATATTATAATTTGCTATTGCTTATATTATTAGTGTTGTATAATTACTTGCATAAATTTTTTATTTATTATATTATTAAAAAAGTCTAAATGTGCCATGTTTATATTATTAAAATCTTAGGTCAGTAACCTTGCATTTTGATAATGATATTAAATTGTATTATTAAAACTTTATATTTGTCTCTATTTATTTTGCTACAAAGTTAATTACAACGATAACCCTAATAAAATCATTATTAAAATTGAATACTACTAACCTCGGATTTTATTAATCTAAATATAGCTCCCTTAAATTTTTTAAAAATCCTTAATAAAATTTCATCTTATTATTAATAATAAATCCTTAAATAAGTCCACTAATTGACGATCAAATTAAATAATTAAAATTTAATTTAATACTTACTTATAATATGAAATCAAAGCCACCTGCAAAATGAAAGTATAAGTGACTACTCAGTTTTATAAGTGACAATCCAATAGATCACGTTTGCTTAGACACGTTTCCACCGGGACCGCAACCTGACACTGAGAAATGCGGCTGTCTGTGTGTCGCGTCCTTACTCATTCAATGCCACACTTATTCTAACGCAGTGGGTGTCTGAAAATTGCAGGTGACGCGTCTCTGTGTACCGCATCCATTACACATTAAATTCTTATTCTCACACAGTATTTGAAAATGTAAGGGACCTAAGCATCCCTAATTATCCTATAGATAGATAATAGGTATGCCCAGGTCACTTTATTACCCTATCCCTATTTCATACCTCCTCGGTCTCACAGTAAACAACTGCTACTATCCAAAGCTTCTACTACTCCTTAATTTTGTGAATTATGATAATTTTATACTTTTTGGTAGTATTATTTCCACACGTGTTAATGCTCATTACATTTTTTGTTTAATATAAAATACTTATCTAACTATCTCAAAAAATTTAAGACGTACTTTTACTTAAATTAACAAAGGGTTCGTTTTTTTTGCTCAGATAAATTATCTATAATAAATTTAATACGATATTATTTTGGGATGAAATTATAATATTTTTATAATTTTAATTTACTTTAAAATTATAATAATATTTATATTTATAATTTTTTAAGATTTTAATAACAATATTTTCTTAAGAAACATTTTTCCAATTAAAATTACAAACAAGGTATCTTATCTTTTTGATCCAAAATAAAAATAAAAATTTAGTAATTGAGTTTAATTAATAGAAGAATGAGTAGGTGAATTGATTACCGTAGCCAGAGAGGCTAGTGTACTAGACGGACGCACACACACACACCCGTTGCTTTTTTGGTGTTCCCTCTCTTTTTATACTCTCTTCTTCTTCTTCTTCTTCTTTCCCTTACCGGAAATAATGCTTTCTGCTTCTTACTGCCATCTTCGTCTTCCCTGATTCACAATACTTCTCTCTCTCTCTCTCTGTTTGTTGCATTTTCCATTCTTGAGGGAGAAAACTCCGAAGCTGTAGGGTCATGGACGGTGGAGCGCAGTACAACCCTCGTACCGTCGAAGAGGTTTTCAGGGACTTCAAGGGTCGTAGGACTGCCATGATCAAGGCTCTCACTACTGGTCTCTCTCTCTCTCTCTCTCTCTCTCTCTCTTTCACACACACACACATACACAAGGAGAGAGAGAGAGAGACGCACAGTCTTCTCTCTTTCTGCGCGAGTGTGTCTTACTCGCACTTGTTCTTCCTTTTGTCTTTTCGTCCAGTTCTAGGGTTTTCTCTTTCTATACATTCTAAAATTAAATTTCCCCTTTTTCTTTTTGGGCAGATGTTGAAGAATTCTTCCAGCAGTGCGATCCTGGTTAGGGTTTTTATTTATATTTATATATATTTATTTGCTTTTACTCTCTCATTGCTTTTGTTCTTTGCGTGTGTTGGGTCTGTAATTTATCGCCTTCTATGTCTAGAATATTATGTTATTCAAATCTATAATTTCTTTTCCTTACATTATATGGCATTGTATAATAGTGTAATTAATTATTATTTTGTGCATGTGGCTCAAAACTTTGACTTTGAATATTATTTTTTTCTTCTTCTTTTTCCCTATTTGCTATGCTCAAATTTTTGTATTTAATAATACAAGTGAACTATATTGTAGTCATCTATTGATACTTTCATTTATTCAACTGTTGTGTTGTTCACCAGAAAAGGATAATCTTTGTCTGTACGGGTTCCCCAATGAACAATGGGAAGTTAATTTACCTGCGGAAGAAGTTCCTCCCGAACTTCCCGAACCTGCATTGGGCATAAACTTTGCTAGGGATGGGATGCAAGAAAAGGACTGGCTGTCTTTGGTTGCCGTTCACGGCGATGCATGGTTACTTGCAGTGGCTTTTTACTTCGGGGCAAGATTTGGTTTTGATAAAGCTGACAGGTACAATTCTGCTTTCTAATCCTTTGTTTTGTTGTGCTCCAAACAATGCTTTTCTAGGTTGGACGAGAACATATTTTGAATGCCTGTCATTTTCTTGTACTTATGAACTTTAGATCTTATTATGTGGCAATGCAGTTTTGATTTATTTAATGGAAAAAACATTATAATTTATATTGGTACAGAAGAAATATTGTTTCAAGAAGATTGAGAGATTGAAGAAGGAAAGACGTCTTGTACAGAATTTGCATTTGGGATTCTAAGGATTCTAAGCTTTTATCTCTATGGGTAAAAAAGGGGGTTAAACCCTTTTCAGTGTTTAGTTGAGTGTATATGATGAGCTGGTAGCTATAAAGTTTTCATGTATATCAAGCCTCCATACTGTGTAAGTGTTTTGGTCATTGTTTGGTATGGTTTCTTGGTCACTAGACACAGTAATGGTGAACAAGTTGGATGGAATATAAAACTTATGTGATATGATAAATGTCAACAAAATTGGTTCCTTCAAAGATAAAAGATTGACTGTGGCATGTGTTTTGGCAGATTTATACTTGTGATTTATATTCTGTTCTGTGATAGTGTGCAATTCTCTTTGCAGGAAACGGCTGTTCACTATGATTAATGATCTACCAACAATATTTGAGGTTGTGACTGGAGCTGAAAAGAAACAGGCTAAGGAAAAGTCATCTGTCTCAAACATCACCAGCACCAAATCAAAGTCCAGTTCAAAAGGGGTAAAAGAAAAAGCTTATTACCTTCACTCTTACATGTTTATTATTTTCTCTTCTTTATATGTTTTTTTATTGTCATAATTGCTCTGTTACAAAATGTGTGGACTCTTGTAATGCATCGTCAACTTTAGCTTGTCACTTTTTTGAATCCATGTATCTCTTATTCTTCTTTTTTTTTTTTTTTTATTAGATGCTTGAACTCAGTAATTTCCAATGCTGAATAGAGTTGTGATGCTGCTTACTTATTCATTTATTTCCTTCTTAATATGTAACTTCTGCATTATTGTTTCCTTATTGGAACAAAATAGCGAGGACCTGAACCAGAGAAGTATTCAAAGCAAACAAAGGATGAGGATGAGGGATTGGATGAAGAAGATGAGGAGGAGCATGGGGAGACCTTGTGTGGTGCATGTGGGGAGAACTACGCATCTGATGAGTTCTGGATTTGCTGTGACATATGTGAGAAGTGGTTCCATGGCAAGTGTGTGAAGATCACTCCTGCCAGGGCCGAGCACATTAAGCAGTACAAATGCCCCTCATGCAGCAATAAGAGAACACGGCCTTGATATTGTAGGGATGTTAGTTCTCAGTTCTCACCCGTAACTAAATCATGTTGGTCTTTTAACTAGTTAGTAACGTAGGCTTCCTTTGTCAGTGCAATTGTGGTGCGGCATTTGTATTTAGTACGACGGATATATTATTTAATATTTGATAGTTTGCAGGTTCTGAACATGTCTCCGACCTTCATCCTGTAACTACATTTGTGCTATATATGACAGTTCATGCAACAATGTTCTACCTGTTCCTCGACTGCAATATAATTAATTCGATGTGATATACAAATGCTACTTCCATAGGACATAAATACAACAGATGCATGCATCACGTTGTTATATTACAAACGGCTTTACAAAAGAAAAATGTGCCTACAGTAAAATCCATCTCTCTTCTTTTTTTAATAAAACCCATGACGTTGTTTACTCCATATCTCATACAACAACGCTTTTACTCGAGGGTAGGTTCTCTTCGATTGATGCTCATACAAAACAACCCCCTATGCGAGTTCAGAATCACATGGCTTAAATGAAGCAACAACTCCAACAATGCCATCATAAGGAAAAGCCATCTTCAAGAAAAAAGAACTGAATAGCGCATTCAACTCATCTTTTAACGTACTCTAATAGTTTCATTCTGTATAATGATATTGGGATTTCTTATATGCGGATTTAGTGCTACCAATTCCTTCCATTTTGCTCCAGTACCATAAATACGAGATGATATGCTCCACAATGTGTCACCAGGTTGCACGTTTGTGGTGACAGGAGCACTAGATTTAGATGCAGCCTTTGGCTTCATTAATGGATTCTTATTGCTCTTCCCCATTCCATTAGCAAGCAACCAGCGGGAACCAGACTGTTGCTGCCTTGAACTACCCCAAAGCTTCTTTATGTGAGACTCGGTCTTAAGACCCGCAACGTGGACTTCTGTAATTCTGAACTGAGGAATGCCTTCCTCTTCAAGACTTTTCTCCTCTTTGATGTCTTTCATCACCACCTTAGGTACTATTTCACACTCATCATCCTCGACATTATTGTTCCCCACCTCAGACACACACCTGTAAATTTTTTGCTTTGGTGGGACAAACACTCTCTCGACTTGTATAAGAGCCAGCATTGGTGTTCCAACAGGCTCATAATTTCTAATAGGATCACGAAGTTGCACCATTAATACTACTGTGAAATTGTTTCCCAGCAAACCACATTTCATGCCACGGCCTTTGCCTCGTTTCATCGCTCCCTTTGAACTCCCACGGATTAAGTCAAAAGAGTTAGCATGATGAGCAGCAAGAAGTTTGGAAGTGTGCTCACTGATATTATCTATATCATCAAACTCACAAGAATCCAGCCTCATCCATTCATCAAGAGTTAATGATAGCCCCATTATCCCATCAACACCTTCACTGCTGTCTTTTATATCTAACAAGTGCAATGCAGCAGATCCATCCAGGCCAAGGGACTCACTAATATTAACCCCTTTGCCTTGGAGAGCTGAAATATCCCCAAAGGATTGTGCAATGATGTTTGATGGTGCATCCTCCACCGACATCCCAGATTGTATTCTCAAACCCTCCATTGAAAGTGCTTCAATTTTATCCATAGCCAATGGAGCGAGATCTTCCAATGAAGCAAACTCTGAGCCTCTCTGGTTGCCTTTCAGGCCCCCTTGCCCGGTTATCAAATCATGCTGCAAATGGCATTGCCTACATAAAGGAAGCAAAATTCAATCACTATAACATTTTAAAGGACTAGCTATGAAAAATCTCACTTCAAGACAAGTGATAAAAAAAGGATAGACAAACCTGTCTGTTCCCTCTGAGACTGGCACAGCTTCCCATGATATTTGTTGCATTGTCTTCCCTGTAATATCTTCCAGAGGCATTAACTTGTTTGCCTGCATCGAAAGCTTTTCAATTCCCACTGAAGCAAAACACTGCAAAATCTCCATAATCCCAGAACCCATTTCTGCAGGCATCACAACAGGATTGGAAACCTGCATGATTAAGTTCCCACCACTTTTAGTATTCCTAAAAAGGGAGGGATTCATAGATCGTAGAAACCCCCCATCTTTTGTCTGAAGAAAAGGACCAATCCCCTCTGCTAGAGGAGGTAATATGTGAGGCTCTTCAGGTATTAATTGTATTGGACTTCCAAAACCAGCAACGTCTTTCGGTGGAGAATGCTGAAAAGCCTTCTCATTCAAACCCCATTCACGCATTAAGGCTTCCGTTTCCAAGTCTTCTAGCATCTGGGCCTTGCGTTTGCCTGTAGAGAACTTCAACTGTTCAGATACAAAAGAAGCATCACGGCCACCATCTGCTTCATTATCATTGCCCATGTCAAAATCAAATAAAGTGAAGCCCTCAGACATAGCGTCCTTCTCAAATTGTCTTAAAAGGAGCTCTCTTGGAGACTCAGGCTCGCTTTCAGAACTCAAGTCCATTGGACTAGAGTCCATGCCTAGCATACTTAAAAATTCACTGGCTACTGATTCTGTAACATCATCCAAGCTATGTGACTTCCTCATCTTACATTCAGATTTGGCTTCCAGAATTTTAGGAGATTCCCATGCCACAGTCTCCAACTCTGCGACACTTTTTAAAGCCGATTCTAGTTCTTGCAGGAGAAGTTCTTTCATGCATAAATCATCCTTTCTGTAAGAAATTTCATGTACCACAGCACTTTCCTTAGAACTATCATTCAGTTCATCCAGCGAATCCTGTTTAACACTATTTTGAAAAGATACTTGTATTCCAGCAGTATCAAGGGTACGGGTACTATCAACTGTATGATCATCAACGATAGCCTTTACGATGGATTCCTCTAGTTTAACATGTTCATTTGATGAAGATTCAATGCCCTGATCAATAACAGAAAATCCATTACCTTCACACTCTTCAGGATTTTCTTTTCCAGAATCATGTAAAGGATAAGCATTTGGCTTAACTGTCTCCAGGTTTTCATGAAACACATCAAACTCAGGTTTGTCATGCACTGGACTAAATGTTTTTCCTTCAGTACCTGAATGCTCTTCTGGCTTTTCTTTTCCAATATCAGATGCATCCGGTTTGATCGGCTCAAGATATTTTTTAAATACATCAAGTTCAGGTTCATTGTGCAGAGGACTAAAGACCTTTTCTTCATCAAGTTTCTTACATAAGATGTCTATTGAGATGGCTAGTGTTGATTTTGATGATGGAAAAACTTCATGAAGATCCTTTACCTCATCTACATTTTGAGATGAACACTGACTAGTCAAACATGGCAAACTTGCAGTACGATTGGGTTTTATATCTGATTTCATCAAAGCCATACTATTTTCCCCCGATGCCAATAAAAAAGGAGCACTAAGGTTGTCTCTGGCAACACCAGTGTTATCACCAACCACCACATACCCAAAACTGACATTCATTACTGCACCCTTAGCCGTTCCTGATAATCTAAAACTTGTAGTCCACTTCCCTGAGCTCTTTTCCTCTTCAAGATCTTCCAGTGTGAGAGGAAGCAACCTTGTGAGATCCACCCGGTGCTTCCCTAAATCAAGTTCTGGCGCACCAACCATAGAAGCATAGAGCAAAAAATGCTTAGCTTCATATTTTGCAGAATTGTGGGGTCCACTCCTACTTCCATTGATTGGACAAGTATAAGTCAACATCTCTTGAAACTCAGCTACACCTTCAATGACCTTGGCTGGAGTAGTCACCAAAACATCATCCCTCCTCTTCCAATACACACAAATGCTAGAATCATTGAAACTCAAGGGCAACCCTTCAATCAAATGGACTTGTAGAGAAAAACTACAATCAAACTTCCTATTGCGGGTGAATGAAAGGGCCTTGAATCCCTTCCAATTCCATATAGACTTCTTATCCTTGCGTAAGTCATCTTCTTTACTGGCTTTAGGCTTTGATTTTGATCCACATTTTTTCCCTGTTGATGTTGAATTCCTGGAATAGCTTTTTTCCATGTACAGATCTTTGCTTATAGCTTCAACATCTTTTAATAACAACTTGTTCTCCTCTTCACCACTCTTTTTACCACCTTCACCTTTGGACAACATCATTTTTTGTCCAGAAACCAAAAATATTCAAATTAAACAAAACACAACCCAGAATTCAAAATGAAGAATAAATAAATAAATAAATAAACCCATTTCATCTTATAGCAGATTAATAAATTCTGTAGCAGGAAAGGGAAAAGGGTAATGATAGGTGGATAGATTGATTACCAGTGGCGTTGGAAAGGATCGAAAACATCAGAAGAGAAAAATTCAAAATTCAAGCTCTGTGACCCAAAAATAAAAATCCAATTTTGACTCAAAAAAAAGAAGAAAAGAAAGAGAAAAGAAAAGGAAACGACAGGAAGAGTTGTGAGCAGAGCTTGGTATCTTCTTCTTCCTTCGTTCCTTTCCTTCCTTTCCCCACAATCTCTGAATTGCCCTGCCTCTTTCAAAATGGAATAAAAGTATAAAATATTAAGGGGGGCAAGCTTTTATTCTCAGTTTATGTTGTCATCTATTCTTATATTTTTCATGCAATTAACTGTTTCTACTTTCTATTTATGCATGCGATGCTGTATCCATTTCACATTTCCTTTCGCTTTTGCCCTTTCCGACAGACATGAATTCAAATTCAAGTCTTCTGTCCGTTGGTGTGTTTTTTTAAATTATCAGTATTTTATTTATAAAAAAAAATTAAATACAACTTAGTGCTTCTAGCAAGGTGTTTTGATTTCCACCTCTAGGCAAATTGTCCATTTCTCAAATAATCATATTTTATAATCTTTATTATCCACGCGACGCGATGTCTCTTTTACCCATTTGGGGATTTTAATGGATTAATATTCCTATACGGTATCAGAAGAATTTTATTTTTCAATGCGGGGTTTTTGAGTTTCGCATCCTAGCCCACGAGATAATATCTTTTATTAGTAAGGGCTTTATTCTTTTTATCCATATTTTTTATATATTTATTTTTTAAATTCTAAAATTTTCACCTTTTTAGTAAAAGAGAGAACTGAGTTTGGTAGTCTCGACTCTAGTGTACCAAAGATTTTGTCCTAATCCATGCGAAACACTTTTTTATTTTTTAATTGAATTCCAGGAACCCTTAAACCTATGACACTTTATGAACTTAAAACATTAACCACCGAACTCACAATACCTTATGGGTTTTATAATTTTCATGTTAAAGAAGAATTGAAATCTCATGTTATATAAAAAGCATTCTCTCATGTTTAGAAAAAATTATATGTAGGATTCATGTCAACACGAAATTGAATGTGTAGAAAAATTGTAATTCTCATGTTGAATGAGAAAAATAAAATCCATAAGTTATTTTTAAAGTGAAAATAAAAAGTGTTTATCTTTTTAAATGACATATATCTTTCATCTACAAAGAGATAAAATCTTTATTTTTTTAGAGTTTTATTTCTCTCTCTTAAGTTTATTGGGTTAAAGCACACATTTTACCCATTATAATATATAGGAATAAGATATTATCTCTGCTTACTTTTTCTATACCTATTTTATCCACTTTTATAATATCAATTAATTTTCACTCTTTCTCTTTCTTTGTTAAAATTATAATCTAATTGTTACATAATAATATAAATCATTAAAAAAATCTTCATCCAACACTTTAAAGTTTTGGGTTGAATTAGTTCCACTTTAAAGTGGAATTAAAATAGAAGCACAAAAAGTAAACAAAAAATTGGGCATATGTAATATCCACGCTTCTAACTCAAAGGACTCTTACGTGCGATGGTGTGTTGAAGAATAATATAAATCATTAAAAAGTACTATTTGCAATAATGTTGAGAATGGATAAGTAGAGTAGGCATGGAAAAATGTCCGCATAAATATACCTATATAAAATTAGTATACAACAACTTGATTTATTTTTCTATACAATAATTTAATATATCTTAAAAAAAATTAAAAATAAATAAATTCTAACAATTTTTTTGTTAAATGTGAGTTTTTTTATGATGATTTTTTTTATTTGATTTTTAAAAAATATTAATTAGATAAAAAAATTATTAACTAATTTCTACTGATTAATATGTTACCCTTAATCAATTTTATTACTTTACACGTTTAGTCTTAGAGAAAAACTATTCTTATGTTACATGTGATAAATTTATCTCCTATACACCCTTCGATAACTATGTCACCTCTTTCTTTTCTTTCTTTTTTATTTTTCAGGTGGTGGAGCCCACAAGTTTATCTCTATGACATGAGATAACTTATCTCCTTTAACATGAGAATTGTTATATCTATATTTTAATAAGTAAATGTTGCCTTTATCAATTTTTTTAGTAAAATCATCCTTTAATTTCTTGCCTATATAAGCATCTTCGACTTAAAATGTTTAATAATATGTAACCTTTTCTATATATATAGACCTTAATAAAAAGAGTTCGAAGTTAATAATATGTAATCTTTTCTACAGCCACTTTAGATAAGGTTATCTATAGTTATCCCTTCTTAACTAAGTATGATCGATCATACTTAGTTATAACAATAAAACTGTTTTTTTCTTTTCTTTCTTTCCTCAGAGACTGTCGGCTGAAGTGGTGGAGAGAGAGAAAATGTAATTTTAATGTATAACCAGTCATACTTAATTAAAAAAGAATAACTATAAATAATCTTATCTAAAATGGCTGCACAAATATTTTCCCCGTTATATAAATATGTTATATGTTATGATTTTGAGTCAAGTCAATCATATTTTCGTAAGGATTGTGAAAAAGAAAAAAGAAAATTCGTCGTATTGTTTAACTGGTCAAGATCATATTAACTTAAATTTTTGTTAACATTTTGATAAAATTGGCCAGAGATCATATTATTGAGGATTTTATGTTTCATGCATGAAGTTGATAAAATATAATTATAAGAAAAAAAATTACAAAATTTGTATGATGAAGCTCTAAAAAATTGTGTGACAAAGCATTAAAAGTTATTTACTTCTAATATTTATGTCAATAATAAAAAATATAAAATTATGAAGTTGAATATTAATAAATTGATTGGTGATATAATTTTGGGTTTTATAATTATCATTCAACATGAGAATTATAATTTTAACACATAATAAATTTCCGTAACATGGTTATATATATATATATATATATACACAGGGTCCCACATACTTTTTATCTCTACAACATGAGATTTCAATTCTCCTTCAACATGAGAATTATAAAACCCTATGATTTTTCATATGGGTAACTTATATTTGGACCTCATTGGAAGATAATTAATAAAATAATAAATTTAATTATGAGTAGGTTATATATATATATATATATATATATATATATATATATATATATATATATATATACATATATATATAGGGACACTTTTTCTGTAGCGGTTGCAAAATATTCTTTTATATATATATAAATGAGTGGACCCAAACTAGGAAAAATAAAAATACACACACACACAACTATATGTTCAAAATAAAAATTTTATTTATATATAGGGATTTATTTCTCACACACACACACAAATACCTGGACATATATATACTTGAAAAATTAAAAAATTTAACCATACAAAGGATATATACATTTATATCACACACACATATATGGAAAAACCTGTTTTACTGTACGTAAAATGGCTGTCGAAATGATTTTACTATATATATATATATACATACATATATATATATATATATATATATATATATATGTATGGTAAGCCCGATATTTATATATAGACACAAATTTAAACAAACAACTAGAGAGAAATAAAAAATCAGTGGACCACAACACACATTGTATCCGTAGGAAAAATAAAAATTTTCCTATTACATGATAGATTTATATATATATATATATATATATATATATATATATATATATGTTTCTCTTATGTTAATAAAAGTAATTGTGTTATGTTATAGAGATTCGTTTTGCGTGCCGAAATTTTATATATTATATCATTTAATGGTCCCACAAAATGTTGTGTGTGTAGGAAATTTTTTGTGATCATGTTAAATTATATATTGGATCAACATTTTCTCTTTTTTCATATATATATATATATATATATATATATATATATACATTTAATGAAAATTTTGGTATGTATCCTTCCTCTATAAGAAATTAATTATTTTTTACACTCATAAAAATGTGTGGGGGTCATTTTTTTCTCCCTTTTCTTCACATGATGCTATATGGCTTCATATATTTTTATATATGTATAGAAAATAAATTTATCTCCAATAATATGATAAAATTTAAGTCCGTGTATATATTAATTATAAGCCATGCTAAACAAAACCCAATACAGTGACATAAGCCTAATGAAATATCAAACCAACTGGCAGCAGACATTTTTTTTTTTTTTGGTGAAAGGCAGCAGACATTTTAATTCTGAGCCAAACTAGACAAAGCCCAACATACGCTGATGGATCATAATTTGAGTCATGCCTGAGGAAATATCAAATCAACTGGTTGTAGACATTTTTATCAACCTTCTAATGGTCTTTTGGCTCATTTAACACAAAATTTGAAACTTGTATCAAATCAATACAAATTTAAAAGATTTCACAAAATAATGTAGTGAGACATATAGAGGATTGTGGGCGTTTAAGTTGCACTGAAGGTGGGTATCTTGTATCCGTTTATGCAAGGAGCAAATCAGCATCACGTAGGATGTGCATGACAAGCTGATAACCATTATGTTTTCTGACACCGTTTTGAAAAAGAAATAATTTTTTTTTCTTTTATTTTTGTGCATTGAAACAGTTTCCGAGAAAAAAAAATTTATGTTTGACAACATGTTTTATTTTTATTCTGAGAATAAAATTGCGTTTGATAATACAACAAATAATATAATAAAAAATAATTCATATTAAGCATAATTTTTTTCATATCATTATTTTTCTTTTCATATGGTGTGATGGTGGAGGCAAGATGGTGGTGGTAGCGGCAATGGTGACAATGGTGATGGTGATGACAATAGCTATGACGATAATTGATGAATACATTGGAAATAATGATGTTACATATAGCTACGGAGTCAAATTCTACCATATGTGTCATATGACAAAATTCAGTTAGTTGTACATGTATACTGGCATAGCCTTGTACATGTATAACTATTATGATACATATTTTCTTTAAATATTATGTTACAGCTTTGACATTGGTTGAATTTTTTAAATATGGTATAGCCTTGACAATGGCTAGGTTCTACTTGAGTGAATTTTTTCACACTGACTAAAATTATTTCTTGATTCCATCACTGTAATGTACCTAGTGCGCAATTAATTGCGCATATGGTAGGTACGCAATTCATTAGAGTTTGCCATATATGCACAACTAGTAATGCACCAAGCATGTGCACAATATTGAATAAAATATTTCACAATAATATTAATTCGGCAATTATTTTAAAAATACAATTAATGGATTTTGTTGCCTAGATACTCTCCTCTAACTTTGAGTATTAATTTGAGAGTCCAAATATTTTACAGATAAAGCACTGCAGCACAAAATCACAGATAAAGCACTGCAGCACCAATTTCAAGTGTCAACGAGTTGACAAGAAGAAGAAGAAAATGGTGTAAATGGTAAATGAAACACAATGGGGACAGTAATATTCAATAATGGCAAAATGCAGAATATGTCTTTTGCTTGATAAGGCTGGTTGGTCAATCGGCCACTTCGAAATTTGGGAAGGGAGGCAGAACGTCATATCAGAGAGTTTCAATTGTACTTAACTTCGCATCTATACATTTATGTTTGTTGGAAGTAGACCTCTCACATTAAAATTTTATATAATTTAGTGATTTGAGATTGTTGTGTCTATATCTCTTTATATTTATCATTTATTATTTAACATGATCATGAAAAATTTCTTATACACATAATATTTTGTGGAATTCGCAGTGAAAAAAAAAAAAAACTCTGACACGCAAAATGAATCTCTTTAACATAACACAATCACTTTTCCTACAACATAACTCTTATAAAATCCTATCTCTTTATGCATTAAATGTAAGCAAAACCACTTTCCGTATTGCTGCAAGCTAAAATGTTTTTTTAGCAATCAATTATAATTATATTTTATCAATAAAATATAATTATAATTTTAAAAGAAAAAATTTCTCTTCTCATAAAAGTATCGGGGAAGAACAAAAATAACTTTAATTTATAAATAGTGATATAAGAGAAAAAAAATTTCCAGCAACATAAGAAGTTGGTGATGGTGACCTTAAATATGTGCGGTGCAATTATAATTAGTCAATTTTAATACTGTTTGTTGTCATTTTCAGTTAATTTGATTTCCCCTCAGAAATAATAGATATTTTTTACTTTATCATAAAATATTTGCTCAAGATTATGATTGCTATCTCCGATTATTAATTTATTATGAATCTTCTCTTGCATTTGCATGAATCATTCCAGCTATATAAATATAAAATTTACGTCTTTAAAAGAAAGTATGCTTACTAATTGATTGTGAATATATTTAAAATTTATAAACATATTGTGGTATAAAAGGCATGACTCAAACATAATTTTGTTAAAATCTGAAGTCACAATAGAATATAAATTACCAGTCAACCGGCTGCAAAATAAATAAATGGACCAATGAATGAAACTTGAAATGAAAAAAAGAGCTCACTTAAGCAATTTTGTCATATTCACTTTTTATCTTATAAAGATAGAAGGATACATTAAGAATAAGAGGCTAGAAATTTCATGCTATTAAAAAAAAAAAAAGAGAGGGGCTGTTGTGTTATTTAATATATTTTTTGAAAAAGTATTAGTACATCAATCAGTAATCAAATATATTATTGATCGTGGCCTTGTGAGTTTGTATAAAAAAAAAACCTTAATATTCAAGTAATTCCAACAAAAGCACATGGACGGAATATAGAACAGCAAGTGTGCGCTTGAGTTTTGGACAATGACGTTGGTCTAGACTATGAATTATTGAAGTTATGTGTCATTTTAAAGGATGTAAAGATGTATCATTTTAAGAGAAATAAAGAGGTAGACAAAGGAGAAGAGAGAGATGACAAAAAAATAAAGGTGTGGGTCTCACTTCTTTGTGAGAGTGAAAGGATATAAGTTGTGTCATTTAAAATGATAAACATTTTTCCCATTATTGAAACTTCAAAAATCCCGATACTTTCTGACACTCTTTGATTTCTCACACTCTAACACGTATTATAGAAATTCAAAAAAAAAAATTAAAAGTTACGTTGCGTTCAGTTTTTTAGTTCCAACTATTAGATTCATTGAATTACGATTATCATTTTATTGATTTTAATATAAATATTTATGTTTCTTTACAAAATTGATGAATATTATAAGTTTAGTTTTATTTTTTTGGGGAAGGTTATACTTATAATCTATTTTTGTTAAATTATTAAATATTAAATATAATATACATTATATAAATTAAAAATATTATTTAATATCAAAACATGTCAAAATCTACTAATTTTTATAATTAACGTATGAAAGTATCGTGATATGTGAAGTATGGTGTTATGTCATGTCAAATGTCTCGTGTGTCCGATATCAGTGTTAGATAGAATCTAGAGGACCATTCCAATGTCATTCCATTTCCTTTTTCTTGTATATTTTGCTGAATGTTTAAAAAAAATTAGACCAAATTATTTTGTAAATTAGTGATGTTTCTGATTTAAATGTAGTTTAACTGTAATTTAATAACTGTTCAACCATAACTTTAATTGATCGAAGCAATTAAGAATATTGATAAATTTAATTTCTAATTCATTTTTTTTAAACATTATTCAACCACCAGCTTTTTTAAAAAAAGTCACACATATGCTTGAAGTGTGGAATAAGAAAACTCCCTTCAAGCTAGATATAAATTAAGGAAAAGTATTTATTCAATTGTTAGAGATAAAATTATTTTCAGTAAATTCAAAATAATATTATTTTAGAATTAAAAAATTAAAAAATTATAATGATAAACATTAATTTAATTCTACCAAATATTAGAATTATAAAAATATCTTAATTTTTACCTAAAATAATATCATTTTGAATTCATGAAAAATAATTTATTTCCATTTGATCCGAAAAATCCTTTACCTATAAATTATGGCATCAGTGGGCGTTTGGTAAATCCTTTACCTATAAATTTTATAAATTAAAAATTTAGAAAAATTTAATTTATCAAAAATTCTAAATAATGCATTAACTTGTAAAGTTGTTGGAGATAAATATTACGCCACTTACGCGGAAAAGTCTGGTCCTCATTGAAAATTCCCCCTCTCGAATCCCTCCTCTAAATAAATATATTACTTCTCTTATTAGCAACATATTTAATTGTGTATATTTATATATACTATGGTGTGTTTTTTTTAAACAAAAGATTGAAAGAAGAGAATACTGGAATAATAAAAATAAAATAATTTAATATTTTATAATTTATAATGCGTTAATTTATATATTTGTTCATATTAAATTTTATATTTTATAATTCTTAACATATATTTATTGGTTTAAATTTAACAGTTATTATAAACCTGTTTTTTAATTTACATATGTTGTCAGATTAAAATCAATTATTGTATGAATTTATATTTAAAATAATCATAAGGGCAAAATAAGAAAAATATATTGTAAGTTTTAAAACTTTTATTAGGGTGAATTCAGGTTAAAATATTAATTAAGAGCGAGATTGGGTTGGACAAAACCTTGTCTTTTCCCGTTCCATTGTCAAGCTTAGCTAAAACTGTCTCAAATTATTTACTAGAAAAATGCTTGCTAATAGTCTCCTTAACATGTTTGTTAAAATTGAGATTTCACGTAAAATTGAAAAGAAGATAAAAAAATCGTAAAACGTAAAATTATAATATAAAAAATCATAAAAAATCGTAAAAATGTAAAAATGTAAAAATGTTTGGCATATTAATAAAATCATTTTGATGTAAAAAAATCATAAAACATAAGATCACAGTGATAAATTGAGATTTTAATTAGTATGATCCTTAGGACACTAATTGAAAAAGCAAAATTGTTTACCAAAAAAAAAAATTAAAAATATTTTGTAAAATGTAAAGTATTTATTATATTTATCATACAGAAAGCATTTAATATTAAAAAAGGTTAGCATTACACTGTTTTCAATATATATATATATATATATATATATATATATATTATTGGATGAATTTCATGTTATTTTTACTAAACAAAAAATAGATCTAAATTATTTAGTGGAACTTAAGTGAAATTTATTTAATAATAAGAAATATATTAAAAAGAGTGTGTTATTTGTAAATAATTATCCACGCACCTTCAATAAATCTCATTTTATACGTGCACAATTTTTATTTATTTAACAGTAGTTGTCTAAATTTCTACACCAGGACATTTTGAAATATAAAATAAAAGGGAATATTCTTCTTATTTTATATAAGAGTAATTTTCTGATGCTATAAAAATAAATTAGACTAATCATTAAAGGTAAAGAAAAAAAAGGAAATTGTTATAAATAATTTATGGTTGTCCATATCCATTATATAACCGTTATAACTGTTGCAAATGTTATGGCTGTTGGAGACGTTATAGCTGTTGGAGATATCATTTGAAAAAATAATATCAGTTATTGTAACTTTCATAATAAATAAGTATCATTGTAGTGTAACAGTATAGGAAATGAGCCTACCTCTCTTATCTCTGTTCTTCTTTTAATTCTTATCAATTTTACAAGAGAAATGAGACTTTTGATGTAAAAGAATATAAGATAGGAAAAAATATGTATCATTTGAGAGAATGTAAAATTGTATCATTTTAAGTGAAAAAAAACAAAAAATAGAGAAAATGGACAAAAAAGTATAAAAATGTGAATCTCATCTTTTTATGAGAATAAAATAACATAAATTATGTGATTTAAAAGAAGAAACACTTTTTTCCTATAAATAACTATCACGCGTAAAATAAGAAAAGTATTTTCGTAAAATAAAAGATGATGTCCTTACCACAAAAACCATTGGTGAATGGGGCCACACAATAAGATAAAACGCACGTATATTCAATGGATATGCCCTTCGATCCTCATGATATATTTGACTACCCGATAGGCGATAGCATTACCCAACCAATATTTCGTCGGAAATGACAAGTAATTAATTAGATAGAGTTTACTTCTTTACAATAATCCATATCCTTATAATGATTAATAGTTAATATTCAATCCTATATTTTGTTTAATCAAAAGATAAATATCCTATAAAAAGAAGTTAAACCATTCACCAAAAAAAAAAATTTAAACCTTTTAAAAAGTGATTAATATATTTAAAAAATAATAAATTTTATTACTAATAAAAGTAAACAACATTAACAATGTTATAACTTATATAAATTCGACTATAAATGAAGATACGAAACTTCCATAAAAATAATTCTTTTTGTACACTGTGGCAGTGTGTGAAGGTATTATTGGTTTTAATCAACATGAATAAATCTTTGATGTTATTGTTGCACCAAAAACTCAATGTATCCCATTAATAAAAATATGACATGTTAATCAAAATTCACTGAATTTTTGTTAATATATCATATTTTTGTTAATATGATACACTGAATTTTTGGTACAAGAGTAATGTATCGCTGATAGCCTAGCTGGATAACAATGTAGTATTTAGCCACTTTAAATTCTTTTTTCCAAAGTTAAAGTGCTGAATGTAGCTTATAATTCTCTGGGAATCATCCATTTTCTATCAGTTATACTCAATATAATTCTTAGATTACTGAATCAAACTTTTAAATTTAATTAAATTAAATTAATACTCTGGCGTAAAAAATAATTAAAGGATCACGTCATTATTATTTTTCAAATTATTTATTCTTTGAGTAATTAAACAAAAAAGTTAGGAACTGACTAGTTAACTCTTTTTGAATCATTAACTATATCTTTTGGCATGATTTTTAAAAAAAAAGATGAACCAATGGCTGTTAAAGATAGTATTTTATACCTACCAAACAAAAGATAATATTTTATAATAAACAAAGTAAGAACAACAGCACACTTTGGCATTGATAATAATGTGGCATGATTAATATAAATAATAAAAAATACATATGCGTATAAATGATTATTGATTAACAAGAATATTCCAATTCGGATTTGATGAAGTGTGTGTGTGTGTATGTGATAACCTTCGAACTTCGGAGCAACACCATCTCTCTTCTCGAACTCGAGTTGGCGACTGTGTAGTAAAAATGTCAGACAACGAAGAAGACCATGCAACAGAGTATACGAATGGAGATTCGCCTCCGAAGGTTAAACAGAGGTTCACAGATAGATCTAAGGTAAACGATGTTGTTTTTGATTTCCGTACATTATTGTGTCTACTTTTTTTGTTTTTTTGATTTGTACGATGTTAATGGTCTCTGTTGGTTTTGGCTAAATGAAGGAGTTACTGTCCAAACAAAAGGAATTGCTTTCAAAACAGGCGGTTAAGATCGCCAAACAGGCTGAAGAACATGAAAGGTTCATCAACAAGGTGGGTTTTTCGTTGTTCTCGTTTTACTTTTATTTTTATCTATTTTATCAATTCAATTGGCTTATTATAGTAAGCTTGACCCATTGGATAGTCTTGTCTTGTGTATCTGACTATGTCGATTCTGAACAAATTTCAATTTTTTATCATTCTTTTATACATGTTTAGGTGACTCATCTTTTGGGGGTCCTTGGCTTTGGTGGGTTTTGCTTCATCTTGGGGGCAAGTAAGTTGATAAGTTTCACACGCATTTGCAACGTTTTTTAATGTTTTTTCTTTGAATAAATTCAGATTTTTTTTTATACTTTTTTCCATTTTGTTTCTCCCACCAGGACCCCAAGACATTCCCTATGTATATTGTTTGTTCTACTTCACCTTTGTTCCTCTTCGTTGGATATACTATAGGTTCTTGAAATGGCATTACTATCTACTGGTAAGCTAAGTTATCTCAAATTTTGTTTTTTAAGTGCACTGTAATAAGTATAATGTATTGAATCATTATTTGATTCTGGATTAAGCTTATATTTATTTCTAGGATTAGTTTGAGTTCGGTTCTACTTTTGTAGCATTCGCGGGTAGTTTGTGATATGAGACTGTAATCAATAATCTATGACTGTCAAAACCAGAGGTGAAAACTGCCAACTCCTTTATTGAAGAGTACATTTTTTGAGTTGAATGAGGCCTAAAGACACAAATCTCACCCAAAAAAACAAAAACAGGTTGAGGTAATAGGCATCTATCTGACCCTAAACAGAGAAGGAGACCATTGATTATGGATACGCCCCAGCTATTCCCAAATAACTAAGATTAGGGGATGAGTTGCATCATAAATATTTGCTTATCATTTTATTTTTCTTCTCATGTGGTTTAAGTATACACACGTTGGCAAAAAGAATGGTTAATTGAATTACCAAAGCAATTGGAAAGGACGAATATTTAAAGCATTTAACATGATTGGTTGGAGATTTACATCAGAAAGCTCTATTAGTTGGTTGGAGCTTTTAAATCAGAAAGCTCTATCATTAATGACGACGACTTTGTGAATTCTAACTATGTTTCCATGCTGTTATTAATTAAAATCATTAGAACTGTGTCTCAATATTCCCATTAATCTCTATCATATGGATGTGGTTACTAATATTTTATGAGTTGCCTCTCTAGAAATGTACGCAATGAAAGTAAAGTAGTTACATGGTTTTCTAGTATGTTTCAGGATTTTTGTTATTATGCCAATACAATCTTCTTGGTTGATCTTCTTTTTTATCCGAGGAACGAGAAGCTTTTCATGGTTTGCTTTTCTTTTGCTGAGGTAAGAGCGTTATCCCTGATAATTTGACTCCTTGGCACAAGGATAATTTATTTGTCGATTTTGTGACTTGTTCAAGTGCTTTTGCAGGGGCCATTGGCATGGGCGTTGATTGTTTGGCGCTGCGGCTTGGTTTTCAGCTCTGCTGACAAAATTGTCAGTGTTCTTATCCATCTTTTACCTGGTAAGTTATTAGACCTTCATTTTCATATATACAACCAGTGGATTTAAGATATGCTTTATGGTAACCATGTTAGTTTTTTTGTACCTTCAATTAGAACTTCCACATAGATATGACATTGTTAAAGATATGCAATCAGTGGAATGGACTTGTGATAGATATGCCAACTTTATGTTTCTTATAGCATCTATTTTTTGTTATATTATGCCTTTAACGTAATAGTTCTTTCCAGGAATAGTTTTCTTTACCATTCGGTGGTGGAATCCTGCAACCTTCGAAGCCATGCATCCAATGCAATCTGCTCGACGAGCTACATGGCCTTATGTTGAAGATAAACCCTATCTCTGGACATGGCTGTTTCTTGTACCCTTGGTAGCTTACACTCTGTGGCAGGTCCTATACTTCCTCATTGTCAACGTCTTACGCCGGCAAAGGTTTTTAAGAGATCCTGAAGTCATGACTTCCTACAAGTAATCAATGAGCATTCATATACTTCCCTACACTTTTTTGGGTCAATTTCTTTTATCTAATTTCATAAAAATATGTCAACTATTCAAATAGAAGTTCTAAAAAGGATTAAAACTAAAAATCTAGGCTTTTTCTGTGTGTTTTAGATTGGTAGGATAGATCTTCTTCTCATTATTGACTTCATTGTTTCATAGGGAACTCTCGAAAAAAGCTCAGAAAGCAAACAATATATGGTGGCGCTTAAGTGGGTTGCTTGGAGATCAAAATCGCATGTTAATGTACATTTTTCTTCAGGGCGTATTTACCGTGGCAACCATGGCACTCACTGTCCCTATATTTTTGTCATATGAATTGCATGCAGTTTTCCAAGTACTCAAGGTTTCTGCGTCAGTATGGAACGGAGGGAGCTTTCTTTTAGAAGTAATGCCTAGGCAGGCAATTCTCAAGGAGAAAAAGAAATCAGAGATGCAACCTGCTCAAAATCAATTAGATCAATCATCCATTGTGATGGAAAATGGTAAGAAGTTCAACAATGCTGTTGGGACGGAAAATGGAATGAAGTTCAACAATGCTGTTGGGACGGAAAATGGAATGAAGTTACGGAAAATGGAATGAAGTTCAACAATGCTGTTGGGACGGAAAATGGTATGAAGTTCAACAATGCTGTTGGGACATCTGACTCCTGATTTACTGAACTAATATCAATGTCCTTTGTTGAAGTTGTAGTTGTATTTGTTTCACTGATAGGATTCTGCAAAATTAACGTGATTTTGCAAAAGGATTTTATGCTTGGTTGTTCACAAACCAATAATTACTTATAATTTTATAGTACTTTTTTTTTTTTAAAAAAAAGTCAAGAAACTTGAAATTTCTTTGGTGACATTTAATTTTAGTTCACATTACCTTTTTTTTTTTTTTTTTGCCTTAAAGAATTCTCCCTTACCTTTCATTGAATAAAACTTAAAATGACAATGATTTATGTCCTCTTTGTTTTTAAAATTAAATGATGATAATTTTGTAGAATAAACCCCCAATACTTGAAAATAAGAATATTTTTAGACACCGGATAGTGCTTAAATTGCCGAAGTTCACATCACTATTATATCTGGTACTATGTTTCAAAGCCAGCATGGTTTAGCGCGCATACCCTTAATTTCAGCATTGTATTTCAAGATGTGTCATATCCAAATGAAAAGAGCAACTGTAGCAAAATTATTAGAAGAATCCATCAATTCGTCAACACGAAGGGATTAAGAATAACCGAAGCACCTTAGAAACATTATGCAAGGTAAGCGTGGACTGAACTGAATAAATCGTAATTACAAAACAAGCCTCCAGAAGGGCTTTCTGCTGTAGCTAACTTACAACGTTTATTCATTTATTTGTACGTTGCTTCTTTCACACCTTCACATTTCATATGTAATAGGATTTTTTACCAACCCCTTTAATACATAATACCAAGGAGACGAATGAAAGGAAGTAATTATATATTCTTTAAGATTTAGAAGCTGGCAACTTCTAGTTGTAAATTGCAAATTGAATTTTTTTCTTTAGTATATATAATGCCAGTCCTCCTTCAACATGAAATTTCAAGATATATTAAAAAAAAATGAAACTTAAATAAATGATCACACGTCTGTACAGGGGCACTGAGTCATTCATTATAACTCAGTCCTTGAAAGAAAAAAACCTATCTTGTGTTTAAATTAAAAAAAGAAAAAGAATATTGCACAAGTAAATACAAATTGCAACCAAAAAAACAAATAAGCTCTATAAAATACATGGAGTCACTAACTGCACCCACCTATAACACTTGGAAACTAACAATATGAGAAAAGAACCTTGAGCAGGTGTGACAGCAGTGCCTGAACACCAGCCTCTACCTATGATCGCCATTTGTCACGTGACTCGTGTCAATTGTGACATGGCTTCTTAACAAAACCCCTTGTGTTGATGAAACTTGAGGGGTAAAAATGAATTAACCCAGGCAACAAACCAATATTAGAAGCCTGAGTTGGCGAAAATATGCTATATACGTGATGACAGAGAAATTATATGCACAGCTTGGCACCTGCAACTTTGTGCAATGCCCCGGGGATTGCCACAAGATGGAGCATCAGAGGCATTAATCACCGATTATTTGTATCACTCTGACCGTGCTAGTAAGAAACCAAATCCTGAGTTCTCACGTATCAACGGAGGAGGATCCACATCAGCTACTTCTACTTGTTGCATTGATTTGGAAATGTCATCCACCGAAAATGGAATGCTGCATCCATATTCAAAGGTTCAAGAAGAAATGCAATAGCAAAGACCAAGACAAGCAATGCAATATTAAATTGTTTGCGGAAGTTGATACTGTACCTCGAGTCATCATCTAAGAGGAAAGAAGTGCTGACAGCATTATTAGAGTCCTCAGACATCATAGCTCTCATGCTTGTTATAACCTGCATATATAATCAGGAAAGTTCTTTTGAGATTTATCACATTGCAGGTGTTCCAGCTTGGAAATTGTGCAAAAGATGTGCACGTTCAACTGATAAAAATATAATAAACCGATTTGAACCACAGAAATTAGCAATGTTAACTTACGTCTGTAGACACACTGTGAGTGCCGTATTTGTCATCCCAGTACATTGTACTTATCCTGTATAACTGTTGTATACTGAGAACCTGCAGCACCAATACATTATACTTAGTAAAACAATCAGAGCGAAGTGTGAGCTCATCATAAATAGTTTAGAAAGAAAGTAGGCACCCACAGGGCAAAGCTCCTTTGTTATTTCATTCAGGGACTTTTTGGGTTTTTGATGTATCACCTGAGACAGAAGAATGAGAGTCGGTTGTTTACATGATAGGAAAAGCTATTGAATAGAATCTGAATTTGTATCAAACTGACTCTTACCAGGAATCCAACAGCCTGCCTGATATGTTTCAGTTCGTCCCAAGCAAAGCCCGTATACTGTGCACAATAGATCGAGATGAAGATTTAAAAATGGAAAAAGTAAAAGATCCGAAACAGTTTCTTTGTGCTTACCTCCTCTGTTGCCTCGATGCACCACTGTTCTAATTCAGCCAAACCTGTCTTTACATACTCCCCATTGCTAAACGAACAACACTCGTGATGCAAAAAAATACTGCAGAAGTGATCAGATTAGGTCAATCAAAAAGTCTGAATTCTGCAATATGACATGCATTGCAAAGAGGGGAGAGAAAGATTACCTGTTGAATAGTTGAACATTGATGAATGAGAATATTTGAGTGAACACTTTACGGACCAAGAAAGGGGGGGCCTGTTAAACCAGATCTTAAAAGGTTCAGAACATATTCAGACAACCAAAATGCAGACACTAAGAGTTAAACTTACATAGTTTGCTTTCATTATCTTTAGATAACTGTTCAAGCTGTTCACAATGCTTTGCCAGTGAGCAATTAAAGCTTGCTGAGCAACTGCATTAGCATGTGAGCGTCCTTTTACTAAACTTTGACGCGAGGTCCTTGGAGCCTGCAATTGTTTTATCATAAAGACAAGATAAATAAACAAATAAATACACCCAGAGAATTAAGCTTAACACAAGCCTTATGTGACCGCTGCATATAGACAAAGGACATGCACATATACCTACTAGTGATTTAGGGAATACTTGTAAACAATTTTTTACCATAAGAAAAGAAGATATTATAGGTGGAATTAGCATACGAAACTTTTCATTTCTATGAATTTCTTCCTGATTTATCACGTAGAGAGGAAAATGTTTACTTTCCTAGTTATCAATCTTCAGCAGTCACTACAAGCATAGTGCCTCCTTCACATATATCTTTGCATATCTGATATTTTACAACCAATTTATATTTGTCTAATTTGCATAAATATAGGTTATGATTCTTGCACAAGTAACATAAATAACAGATGATATTCACTTCCACATGACTTGTTAATTTGCTTAAGTCGCTTAACCAATGAGAATTTTTGAATTGCCATTTCCTCCCCCGCGCCCCAAAAAAAAAAAATGTAAGATATTTTACCTGTATACATAGTCCAAGTAATGGGGATATCTCCTTTTTCAGGTTGTCTCTTATCATTCCATATATTTTTTCAAGGAAGGCAGTAAGCTGTTGCTTAAACAGCAGTGCTGGATATTTTGCTTCCACTTGTCGTAAGTCTTCTAGTTTGCTAAGACCTCGACCATTAAGAAATGGCAGTCCAGCACTTTGGGGAGATGCCCTTAGCCCCTAGAATCACGGAAGGCAACCAAAATTGTAAGATAAATGAAATCTAAATAAACCATAGTTTTAAATAGCGGGTAGCGGCCGGTAGCGTCCGACCCCAAAAACGCTATAGCGGTATAGCGGGTAGCGGTAAAACCGCTACTGTGAAGTTCATATAAATACTTATAATAAATTATACCACACATGTTAATGCTATATAAATGCTATAAGATAAGAAATCACCCAAAATAGGAGGAAATAAGTAATGAAAAGTATGATACTACACATTCAAAACAAGGATTAAAGGGAACATAAAGGTTGTCTTGAAGGAAACTAAATTAATAATATTCATTCCATATATTTGCTCTATCAAAGTCAAGAAGGCAAGTATCATCAAACATTTCTTCATTGTATGTTATAATTAATTTTTTCTTTTATTCTCTTGATTATTGAACATTCTAGATTTTATTTTAAATAGATGAAATATGTGAAAATTTTATTCTTTTCTTTTTTTTAAATTATATATCACATCTAAAAATTTATGTGATTCTAATTTGAAATTTTTTAAAAGTTTAAAAATAAAACCTTTTTAAAAACAAACCCTTTTCTAGTTTAAATTATATATTTATACGCTTTTTTTAAAACACAACTGACCAACAATCGACCATTGTGTGTGTGAGAAATGTGCACAGCAAGGAGTGTTGGTCCCACCACAGCAGATGTGCTTGACGGATGAGATGCCCTTAGCCCCTAGAATCACGGAAGGCAACCAAAATTGTAAGATAAATGAAATCTAAATAAACTAAGAAAATTTTCTTCAGAAAGGATATCCAGTTGCTTCATACTTGAGACATTCTTCCAAACAGAGAAGATGATGCTGTTCTCCGCCGTTGTGGTGTTAAGCTGGCAGCTCCACTTGCTTTGAGAGTGCGTTGGAGTAGCAACAACAAAGTAGATGTATTAGACAACCAATAGGCTAATACATCAGTATTATCCTGGGTCTTCAATGGTACAGAAGTCACTGTTAGTTACATATTTTTGGCATTTCAGATATTGACACAAGTACTTTTAATAGCAAAAGCACTGCATCATCAATGATATACAAGTAATCAAATAGAGTTAAGTCACCTCAACAGCAGAAGCTATTGTTTGAATGATACGGTCAAAGACACTTGTTCTTTCAACTTCAAATGACCTCCAGTGAAGAAGGCATTTATATATGACACATGCAGCAACAGGTTTGCCCCCAGAAAATCCCAAATCTTGTGATATACACTTGATCAACAAGTCCTGGTTTTCCTGAACCAGAAAATAAAACTTTTTACGAGGAATCAACAAGAAAATAAGGGGAAAATAATTAAATTGAAAAGGTGGTTTGAAGTATATATCACAGATTCAAATTGTTCTGCGCATGTATGTAGCCACTCACTTGCTGCTTCTCATTAAGAGATTTTTGTGGTTTTCCCTCAGATTCAGGCTCCCGTACATATGATGCAGCAAGAGTCATATCCTAAAACATATAGAAGGTAACAATTTAACAAATTAAACAAAACCTTCCATTACCAAAATTAATTACAAATATATTCATAAAAAAAAAAACATCCTCTTACTGGTCCAATTCTTGATTCACCATTTAGAGCATTCCCATTTTCTGGTGTCCTCTGCACATCATGCATGAAATCTTGTTGTAAATCTCTCTTCGTATACTATAATGTTGAGTAATAATTACATATTTGTTTTCTTACCTGAATAATCACTGTCCTTGGTCTTGCAGACAGAGCTTTTCCAGTTGGTGATACAGCCAATGCTTGCTGGCGAAGAACTTGATTTTCTGACTCTGAATTGGAAATCTTTTCCTCCAATCTGCATCACAAGAGTTGTTTTTGAAAATTAGATTTATATTAAGACAGGTATAGATGGTTATTAATGGGGCAAGAAGAGGCATATCCAAAGGCATAAAAAAAAGTTAAACGCCTGATGAACAGATGGAAGAGAATGGTTGATAACAATTGATAGACAAACTATAATAGGAGTAATTCTTGGATGTGTTGTAGGGTCAGGGAATAGTAAAATAAAGTATATTAACCTACATAATATTGAAATTCCATACATTTGCATTGTCATCAGAATCTAAAACTTGTTTGTTCATCCTTCTGTAAACTGAATATAAGCACTACAAAAGTAGTATTCACTAACTATACAGATCTTTTATCTCCACAAGCTTTACTAACCTCTGAACCAATTCCTGGAGTTGATCCACTTTGCGGTCAGAATCTTCAACTTTTTTAATCAGCTCCTTATTTCTGGCTTCAGTCTCAGCCTGAGCTTTTCTGGACTCTTCTTTAGCCTCTTTTTCCAATAGCAGTGATTCCTGTATCGGAGATCAAAAGTGTTTAGTTCATTGTAAATGAATTTAGTAACCCCACAATAACTAATGTTAACTTTCTTTTACCCTCTTTCTACGTATAGAAAGAGGTTGAAATATAAGTCTATTTCAGTACTGTTCAATCAATTATCATTGCAGGTACTAAACAGAGAAGCTAGATAAGATAACTGAACTAAGATTACAGGATGAGCTGTCCGCAAATAATTATGTAACTATAATTACTTTCATCAATCTTGGAAAGATGAATGAAATCCTAGGATTCTGATACGGGCCCATAGCAATTAGGATCTACACTAGAAAAAATAAAAAGGAAGCAGGGGAGCACAACCAACAGAGTGACTAACATGGACAAGCATGGGAAATGAGGGAGAGAAAGTTGGAGGGAAAATCTGTTAGGAGTAATGGTATATTAGAGAGAAAGGTAAAGTGAAAAAAAAATTTCACAAGAAACTTACAAATAACTCGTATCAGAAAATTCTATGAATTTATTACATTAATGGTGTATGATCAACATAATAAAAGATTCCCTACCTTCAAACTATTGACTTCAGCCAATAAAGAATTAATCTTTTCAGTATCTTGAATTATAACAGGAGTCTCCTTAATAACTGGAGGTGCTTCTTCAATAGCTTTCTGTGCTGCCTCACGCTCTTTGATGACCCTGGCATTTGCTTCTTCTACTTGTAATTGCATTGCATGTAATCCATCCTGTAACTTAGCTAGTTCTTGTGTCTTTTCCTCTTCCAAATCATTCTGTAATCAGTTAAAAAAAAGAAGATAAGTTTATGGTATTAAAAATTGCGATATTTATATCGGCAATTAAAATGGCAATTTAATATATGAAAACATATGATAATGAAATTACTCTCAAGCGCTTCTCAATTTGCAAACGCCATGTAAGTTCTTCAACACGCTTTTCTAGTTTGTCTTTTGCTTCTTTAAGGGCCCCTGTTTCTCTTGCAGCCTGAATACAGTTACACAAACTATTACTCCCAAACCAACTTCTTATAAAGCAAGACTTAGTACTCCATATTACTCCAACATCATAAAAGAGAGAGTATAATCCAAACCATTTTAAGCGTTCTAAGCTCCCTTCTAGCAACCCGAGCCCTCCAACTGCATTGAGTAACAATTGCAGCCTTTTGCAATCTTTTATAATATGAATATGCAATTTGCCGACGCAAATGAGCCTGAAGAGATTATCAAAAAAGATAATTATAGCGAGTCAAATAACAAAATTGCGTGATTTCATTTTCTCAACTAAAGGTCTAACTATGAAGGGGATCAACAACCGCACCTGGACGTGAATTGCAGCCTTCGTTTGCTTTCTAAATCTAAATTCATCACGAGCCTTCATAGCCCTTAAACCTGTCTGTAATATAATTGCAGATGATCGTGCTGTTAAGTAAGATTTCCTAGCAGTGTACCCCTTGAAGTTCTTTTCTATTTTCACAGCTGCTGCTACACGTCGTAACTGCTCATAGAGCTTCCGAGCCAACATTCCTATTAGTTATTGAAAAGAACCACAAGAATCAATAGCAACAGATTAGGATAAGTAGTTTATAGAGACCAAATCATGAGAAATAAATCTACTTAAGGTGAAGATCCCGACTGATTCAATGCTGCATGAATTCTAGAATACCATGAACACTATACATTATAACAACTAGGGGTTTGATGAAACATAAGCTGAATGAGCAAAGAAACAAGAATTGTTGATAGCAAGCCCAATTTGTAAGTATGTCCATATTTCTTTTTAGCTCTGAACATTTTCATTAAAGGGAATAAGTGGGTAATTTTCATATTTGGTGGATTCGGGCCTTTTAGACATATCTTATGGGTTTTTTTTACGACCATTCAGTCTCATTTCAGCTTTGGTGGTTTACATGTTGATATTTCATGGAGGAGCAATTATAGAAAATAACATCAGACATCATCAGCTAAAGTTAGATAATATTTTTCAGTACTGATAGAAGATAGGAGTACTGATTCAGTAATTAGAGATGATTGAAGAGATTGACTTAGTGGGCTTGGAATAGCTCATTTTGTGCTCAAAATGGCTTATAATCAATATCTCACAGGGAACTATTGAAAGGAAAAAAGAAAAGAAAAGCATTTTCCTTTTTGTAAAAATTAAGCTAATCCGATCATGCAGTGAAGGTCATAAAACTACTAAACAAGGAAGCAAGCATATTAAGAGAAGAGGAAGGCTACCTCGCAAATTAGATTGCAAATGGATTGCAGCTTGGCGCACTTCAATGAATTCCTTGCGTGCAATATGGGTACGTATTTGCCTTTGGATGATTCTAGCTGCATTCCCTAGAACCTCTGCTCTTCTTGCATCCAACTCAGCCATCTGACCAGCTCTTAGGAAAACCTTTGCCTTGCCTATCTGGTAAACCATCATAAATCTTGTATGACTTCATAGGTTACAAAATCCATTCATATGGATAGACTTGCCTATAGTTTAACAAATTACTCATTCTTCTCAAAAAAAAGTTATTAGATGCAAAAGGTAACAATTATAAAATTAAAAAATGGGAAAAGTATGTGTCCTTTTAAAGGACACACGCTTATATCCTTTTAAGAGAGACAAAGGAATAAAACATGGGGGAGAGAGAGTGGAGGGAAAAATTTTAATTTTAATTTCAAAAAAATACACTACTTTGATCTAAAAGGATCATCCTCTTAAATGATACACATTTTTCCCTAAAAAAATATAACAAATTTTCAATTCATAAAGTTCAGGAGTCACTGGAAGTTATATAGATATTATGAAAGAGGTTATAGAGTGGATCAAACAAGCAGACAAGTCAATAAGCTTATACTTCTATTTTGTCTGCTTATTAAATTTTTTCCGTGGGATAGTCAACATGAAATAGTACAAGGTTGTTTCAAAAGCTCCATAAAC